>ML284272.1:64895-113748 GCA_005239495.1 Nicotiana undulata
GGGGGGTAGTCTTTAGGGTTAAATTAGGAAGGGGCGATTTTGGGTCGTTGATCAAAATTGATCAACGGCCAGGATTTAATTAGATGTTGGGTCGGGTGGGTTTTAGAGATTGGGCTTGGGTATTGGGTTGTGTAATAGGGCTGGTGTTAATTGGTGTTGGGATTAGACCAAATTAGGTTATAATTTAAATAAAAAAGGCTAATTGTTAAATACCCAACTAAATAGGTAAATAATTAATAAAAAATATCTAATAATTAGATAAAATAAAATTGAGGCTAAACAGGTGAAATTGAGGTAATTAACTAGTATAAAATATATAAAATGACTAATTATTGAATTAAAATAGCAGAAAATGTACAATTAGGCCATAGTTGCAAAATTATTGTAATTATGGCCAAATAATGCCAAATTGGCTAACTTGTGAAATAATTAAATCCTAATAGGGCTAAACGTGATATATTAAGTTAGGAAATATTTTGAAATTATTTTTAATATAATTTATGAATAAATATTGGGTACAAAGTACTGAATAATTTAGAAAATAAGTTCATAATAATATGAAAAATTATGAAAAAATACCAATTGTTATAAAAAGTGATTTTGAGAGTATATATGCAAATTTTAAAATAATTTGAGGAAAAACTGGGTATCAACAGCTGCCCTTCTTTACCCGGGAAGGATGAAAGAGTTGTCGGGTAAAGATATGATGGCCAATTTTGACCGAGCGAAACGGTTCGAAGAGAGTAAGGCCGCACCCTGGTTTATGAGTTGCCTACATATCCCTGGTTTTACATGAATCAGGCCGTATGTAGTTCAGGAGTCATCGGCGAAGTATACCGATGAAGTTTTACAAGAACAGACGCAATGTATGGGGTTAGGTGAGTAAATGGCTTACGAGGATGGTTAGGAGTACTGGAGCGGGACCGCTCCTGCCAAGACGGTCGTTGATTGCCTGATTACTTGCAAATACGGTACCGACATATATTGTGCGTAATTAAAACATGATGCAGATTCCCGTCGGACTATGAATGTTGTCTTCGGACGGTTAAGGATGACGTCCTCAGACCATGATGTCCTGGACCATGGGTTCCTTGATGCAGGATTCACATGCCATGAAATGATGTTCTCAGGCCATGAGGATGGTGCCTCCGAACCATGACGCCTTTGAATAATGATATGCAAATGATTAAAAGAGATCCTCATGCCATGACATGGTGTTCTCGGACCATGAAGATGGTGCCTTCGAACGATGACGCCGTTGGATAAGTTGGCGATATTTCATCCCATGAAGATGCAATAGTGTGATGCTGACAAGACAGAGCTTAGTCTTACGTATTGAAAGGGCAGAGCTTAGCCCAAAAGGAAAGCAAAGTAAATAGTGCTTGAGACATCAGTTAGTCTCGAAAAGTAATTTGGAGGCAGAGCTTAGCCTCGGAAGGCAGAATGGTAGCCTTATGCAAATGCAAGTGGAGGTAGAGCTTAACCTCGGAAGGGAGAATGGTAGCCTTATGTAGATGGAAGGCAGAATAGTAGCCTTATGCAAATTGGAAGGCATAATAGCAGCTTTATGCAAGTTGAAGGCAAAATGGTAGCCTTATGCAAATGCAGGTGGAGGTAGAGCTTAACCTCGGAAGGCAGAATGGTAACCTTATGCAAGTTGGAAGGCAGAATGGTAGCCTTATGCAATGCAAATGGAGGTAGAGCTTAACCTTGAAAGGCAGAATGGTAGCCTTATGCAAGTTGGAAGGCAGAATGGTAGCCTTATGCAATGCAGATGGAGGTAGAGCTTAACCTCGGAAGGCAAAATGGTAGCCTTATGTAATGCAGATGGAGGTAGAGATTAACCTCATAAGGCAGAATGGCAGCCTTATGCAGAGATGTGAATGTAGAGGGAGACATCGTTTAGTCTCGAAAGGCATAAAGGTAGCCTTATGCAAGAAATAAAATGACAGTGGGAATTTTTAGCTGGTGATAAATTGCGGCATTGTGAGCATTGTGACTGCGGAGCATTAAAGGCATGTGCGAATGTCGGCAAGTGAAACAATTTTGAGAGTCGTATTTTGAACAACGTTTGTCCCCTGAGCGGACATTACGTTTGGGGATTTTTCTATCTTAGTTCGTGCATCCAAAGAAAGATCGTGAGTTTTGTAAGGGGAAGGTTAGTTCGTATCCCCGTTGACATTTCTTGACTTGTTCGGCTTGATCTGATGATACTGTTTGTATCATTGGGGTAGCGTTGCTAAACAAAGCTGTTTCAAGAACAAACATGCATGATTTTGTGAAAGTATAACATAACGTATAATTTAAAATAAATATTTTGTTTTTTGGATGAACAGACGACCGTGACACGGTTCGAGACATTTCAACCTCTTCTACTACAGAATTTTGAGGGTCCTCCTCAAAATTCTTCCCCAGTTTGATGGGTCGATGCCTATGACTGTTGCTCACGCGGCGATTGGCTGTACTTGCTTCAGAATTTTGAGGGTCCTCCTCAAAATTCTGCCCCAGTTTCAAATTGCGGGGGGAAAATGAATGTTTTATTGAATTATGACCGAACCCATAGGGCTGCCTACGTATCCCCTCTTAAACGGGAATCAGGTCAGACGTAGTTCAATTTACATCATTGATAAAAGTATAAAAAATTACACATAGTAGCGCTTGACTGCATTTGAATTGATAGGTTTTGGACATACTTCTCCGTCCATTTCTGCGAGTATAAGAGCTCCTCTTGTCAAAACTCGATGAACCATGTATGGACCTTGCCAGTAGGGAGAGAAATTCCTTTTGGCTTCATCTTGATATGGGAAGAGTTTCTTTAACACCAGCTGCCCCGGTGTGAACTGCCTGGGCTTGACTTTCTTAGTGAAGGCTTTGGTCATTCTATTCTGGTAAAGTTGACCATGGCAGATTGCATTCACACTCTTTCCGTCTATGAGGGACAACTGCTCATAACGGTTCTTTACCCACTCCGCGTCGCTGAGCTCAGCTTCTTGTATGATCCTTAGGGAAAGAATTTCTACCTCAGCGGGAATAACAACCTCTGTACTATAAACCAGCATATACGGAGTTGCCGTGGTCGATGTGTGGACCGTGGTGCTATATCCCAGTAAGGCAAATGATAGTTTCTCGTGCCACTACTTGTGCTTCTCTATCATTTTCCTCAGTATCTTCTTGATGTTTTTGTTAGCGGCTTCTACAGTTCCATTCATCTGAGGTCTGTAAGCTGTGGAGTTCTTGTGTTTGATCTTGAAAGTTTCGCAAATAGCTTTCATCCAGTCACTGTTGAGGTTGGAACCATTATCAGCAATGATTGATTCTGGAATTCCGAACCGGCAAACAACACGGTCGCGGACAAAGTCGGCCCCGACTTTCTTAGTCACTGCTTTGTAAGATGCTTCTTCGACCCACTTGGTGAAATAATCAACGGCTACTAGGATGAACCTGTGTCCATTGGAGGCGGCATGCTCGATCGGTCCAATAACATCCATGCCCCAGGCGGCGAACGACCAGGGTGAGCTTGTTGCATTGAACTCGTTTGGAGGTAGGATTATGTCTGCATGTATCTGACAGCGGTGGCATTTCTGGACATACTGGATGCAATCCGTTTCCATAGTCATCCAAAAGTAACCATCCCGGAGTATCCTCTTTGCCAAGACAAAACTGTTCATATGTGGACCGCAGATCCCAACATGAATTTCCTCTAGTAGCTCGGATGCTTCCTTTGCGTCTACACATCTTAATAATCCCAAATCGGGAGTCCTCCTATATAGGATTCCTCCGTTGTGAAAGAAGTTGTTGGATAGTCTCTGAAGTGTGCATTTCTGAGTAGGATTTGCGAGCTCTGGGTACTCTCCCTTTGACAAGTATTCTTTGATGTCATGAAACCAAGGTTTCCCGTCTGCTTCTTCTTCGACATGGGCACAGTAAGCTGGTTGATTATGGATCTTCACTAGAATAGGATCAATGAAATTCTTGTCCAGATGCTGGATCATTGAGGACAAAGTAGCCAATGCATCGGCGAACTCATTTTGAATTCTGGGAACATGCCGAAATTCAATCTTCGTGAACCTCTTCATTAATTCCTGCACGTGATGCGGATACGATAGTATCTTGGAATTATTGGTCTCCCATTCTCCTTGTACCTGATGTACCAATAGGTTCGAATCATCAATCACTAGCAACACTTGAACGTTCATGTCAATGGCCATTTTGTGCCCTAAGATGCATCCCTCATATTCAGCCATGTTGTTGGTGTAGGGGAATCTGAGTATGGCAGATACCAGATAATGCTGACCGGTTTCTGATATTAGGACTGATCCAATGCCAACTCCCTTGAAGTTCGCCGCTCCATCGAAAAACATCCTCCACCCGTCATAGGATTCGGCAATGTCCTCTCCTATGAATGATACCTCTTCATCGGGAAAATACATTTTTAGAGGTTCGTACTCTCCGTCCACGGGGTTCTCAGCAAGGTGATCTGCCAGTGCTTGTCCCTTTACCACTTTCTGAGTCACATAGATAATGTCGAACTCACTCAGCAAGATTTTCCACTTGGCTAGCTTGCCAGTGAGCATGGGTTTTTGAACGATGTACTTCAATGGATCCATTCTCGACATGAGATATGTAGTATAGGCATATAAATAGTGCCTCAGCTTCTGAGCTACCCAAGTCAAAGCGCATCAGGTGCGTTCCAATAGAGAGTACCGAGCCTCGTACGGAGTGAACTTCTTGCTGAGATAATAAATAACTTGCTCCTTTCTTCCTGTTTCGTCGTGCTGACCCAGAACGCAGCCGAAGGCTCCATCTAATACTGCAAGGTAGAGTAGCAAAGGTCTACCTGGCTCAGGCGGTACTAGGACTGGTGGTGTTGACATGTATTCCTTAATTCTGTCGAAAACCCTTTGACAATCATCGGTCCACTTGGTTGCGACGTCCTTCTTCAGCATCTTGAAGATTGGCTCACAGTTAATTGTAGAATGTGCTATGAATCGGCTGATGTAATTAAGCCTTTCCAAGAAACTCATCACATCTTTCTTGTTCCTTAGCGATGGTAGTTCTTGAATGGCTTTGACATTTTATTGATCCAGTTCTATCCCTCGACGGCTCACAATAAACCCAAGTAGCTTCCCAGCAGGAACCCTGAATACACACTTCGCGGGATTCAGCTTCAAATTGTATTTTCGCAACCTATAGAAGAACTTCCTCAAGTCTGCTATGTGATCAACGACTTTCTTGGATTTGATAATAACATCATCCATGTATACCTCTATCTTCTTTTGTATCATATCGTGGAAGATAGTGGTCATGGCCCTCATGTATGTGGCCCCTGCATTCTTCAGGACGAATGGCATCATCTTGTAGCAGTATACTCCCCACGGCGTAATGAAAGCCATTTTCTCAGCGTCTTCCTCATCCATTTAGATCTGATGATAATTATCGAAGTAATCCACGAATGACTATAGCTTAAGCTTGGCGCAATTGTCAATCAAAATGTGTATGTTTGGCAAAGGGAAGTCATCTTTCAGACTGGCCCGATTGAGGTCCCGGTAGCCAACACAGACTCTGACCTTTCCATCTTTCTTTGGCACTGGTACAATGTTGGTTAACGAGGTCGGGTATTCAACTACCCTGAGAACCTTGGCGTTGATCTGCTTGGTAACTTCTTCCTTGATTTTCAAGCTCATACCAGGCTTGAATTTTCTGAGCTTTTTCTTGATTGGTGGACACATTGAATTGGTTGGCAGTTTGTGAGCCACAATAGATGTACTCAGACCAGTCATTTCATCATACGACCAGGCGAATATGTCCTCATATTCCTTTAGAAATTCTATGTATTCTTTCTTTTCTGATAGAGACAGATGAATGTTGGTTCGTGTTTCCTTGACGTTTTCTGAGTCTCCCAAGTTGACAACTTCGGTCTCGTCCAGGTTGGACTTAGGTCTGTTCTCAAAATTCTCAACTTCTTTAACAATCTCGTCCGGTATGTCATCTTTCTATGAATCAATGTATGTTTGTTGTGTTGTCTCGTTGCATGTCACGGTCATTGGTTCGTCAAGACAGGTAATAGTAACGCTGTATAGGTAAAGTAATGAGAGAAAAATGATAGCAATAAATATTGATTCATAAGAAAATTAAAATACTTTTAATAAATTGAATAATTGTTTTGATATTTGAAGATCTTATTGCAGGAATAAAAATGCGAAAAGGAAATCATTTAGTAAAGAAAAATAATGAATAACGCTTGTTTTAGCCTTGCTACCCTGAGGCTCGTCGGGCTTTGGTTGTTCTGATGGCCCAATTCTTGAGATATGCTCCTCTATTCACAGCCTATATGGAAGGGCCTTCCTCCCCTCCTCCTCGAGAATAACACAATAGTCCATGTCATCATCCTCTAGGAATAAGTTTCTTAGTGCGACGAGTGCTTCCTCTTCGTTTGTCCCATAAATAATGCCAACTTGCTAAAAGGTCTGCTCCAGATGTGGTATTGGCTGCTCTAGTGGGTAGTAAGGACCACGCCATGGTGGCGACCAGCTATTGAATTCTTCCCAAGTGTACTCATATCCCAAACCGAAGGTAGTACCATGTTTCTTGAGCTTTATGGGTTTAGAGATTCCTTGGAGGTTCTTTCTGAGCCTTTTGCCAGGCTCGTACCCACTCCAGCTTAGTATGCTTTCGATTTTTCTATCCCACCATTTGTCTTTGTCGATAGCATTGACCCGTTCAATGTGGTGGTAAGTTTCTCCACCTAGCTTCCTTTTTCCCTCGATTGCCGGAATAGTCTGGCAGTTGTAAATAGGGTTGCTACCATCGCCGTGAATAATCACCTCCTGGTGGTTCCATTCAAACTTCACTGCTTGGTGTAGCGTTAATTCCACGGCCCCAGCAGCATGGATCCATGGTCGCCCTAATAGCACGTTGTAGGACGCTGGTACATCTATCACTTGGAAATCGACCTCGAACTAGATTGGTCCCATCTACAGGCATAGGCTAATCTCACCAACGGTGGACCTTTGAGAACCATCGAAAGCTTTCACATTGATTGCTCCATCCTTTATCTCATGCAGCCCTTTACCCAGTTTCTTGAGTGATTTCAGCGGACATATGTTAATACTGGACCCTCTATCGATCAGGATTCTGGTGATGAAATAATCTTCGCATTGTGCGGTGATGTGCAGTGCTTTGTTATGCCCTAGCCTTTCACGTGGCAACTCGTCTTCATGAAAAGTAATCTTATGGCTTTTCAAAACCTGGTCTACCATATTGGCCATTTCTCCGCTAGTGATATTGTTCGGCACATATGCTTCGTTCAACAACTTCAACAAAGCACTCTTGTGCGTCTCAGAATTCTGCAGTAAAGAGAGAATGGATATTTGTGTTGGCGTCTTGTTCAACTGTTCAACGACTGAGTACTACTTGGCCTGTACTTTCCTCCAAAGGTCGTCCGGCCTGTCTCAATAAGGGGAGGCCGATTGGAAGCTTGGTTGCTTGATTCGGCCAGATGTTCAGGGGTATAGACTCTACCAGTTCTTGTCATACCCTGTGCTGCGACAGTTTCTTCAATCTTGACTTTACTCTTCCTTCTCGCCTCGGCTGTATAGTCTCAGGGTACAACATTTGTATAGAAGGATGACATGGCTGACATCGCCACTGGGATCGGCGCGACTATCCTCACTTCGAATGGAATATGTGCACGGGGTGGCAAGACTGCAACCTCAAATGGTGTGGGTGCATTTGCCGGAGACACGAATTCAACCTCAATTGGTATCAGTGTCTTTGCGGGTGACGCTGCTTCAAATTCAAGGGGTATAGACATATTTACCTCGGCATCCTCAGACGGTTGAATCTGGACTATGATTGGATTGAGGGTAGTTGCTGGTTTATTTGGGTTATCGCCTTCTTCGATCAACCCAATCGATCCCTCGCAATCCCAGTCATATTCTATTTCAATCATATGGATACCTCCACCCTTATGGTCTGGCAGAGGATTGTTGCCTACATTCGGAGCGGGCTCCTTTGCCACAATGATCTTGTTATCAATCAAGACTGTATCTTGTCTTTCAAAGAGCGGCATTCATCAACGGTGTGCCCTTTCATGCCGGAGTGGTATGCACAGGACTTGTTTGGATTAATCGACTGAGAAAGATTTTCAGGGGTTGCAACATGGATGGGTGTGACATAACAAGTAGCCTTGAGCTTCTCATATAGCTGGTCGATAGGTTCAGCGATGGCGGTATATTGTTTTGGAGGTCTGCGATCAAAATTAGGTTGAGGTCTGGGAAAGTTTTGGCATACGGGGGGTGATTAATAATGGGATGGTTGAGAATTATAAGTGTGGTAGACAGGAGCGGGTTGGGAGTATCTGGGTGAAGTAGGTTGATATATAGGTGGTGGAGATGATTGATAAGTTGGTGGTGGATCTTGGTATGAGGGTGAGAGTGCTTGGTAATTTGGGGTTGGTTGATATGTGATTGGTGGTGTTGGGTAAGTTTGGTATTTGAGTGGGGATTTGGCTCTTTGTGCAACCATCACGGCTCCTACGTCCCTTTTCTTGGACACACCACCGGACTGTAAAGCCTTATTTGTAGCTTGCAAGGCTTCAAAATTCGTGACCATGCCACTTTTAATATCTTCTTCGATCCTTTATCCCAGCTTGATAATATCAAAAAATTTGTGGTTCTCAATCATCATCAATCGTTCATAAAACTGCGGGACCTGAGCCCGGACGAAGAACTTGTTCATCTGTTCCTCCTCTAAGGAAGGTCTGACCTTAGCAGCTTCGGGCCTCCAGCGAGTAGCATACTCGCGAAATGTCTCTGTGGGCTTCTTTTTCAAATTCTGGATGTAGAACATGGCTGGTGCGTTCTCTGTATTAAATCTGAATCTGTCTATAAAGTCAGATGCCATGCTCACCCAGTTTGACCACTTCTTGGGATCTTGGCTGATGTACCAAGACAATGCATCTCCTTTCAAACTCCTCATGAACAGCTTCATGCAGATCCTTTCATCCTTCCCTACTCCAACCAGCTTGTCACAATAAGTCCTCAGATAGACCCTGGGATCACCTGTACCATCAAACATTTCGAACTTAGGAGGTTTGTATCCCTCAGGCAGTTCGACATCAGGCTGTATGCAGAGGTCTTCATAATTCATCCCTTCGACTCCCTTGATTCCCTCAACGCCTTGAACCCGACTGGTCAGCTTCCTAAGTTCCTCAGCCAAGTTCTTGATAAGCAGATCCTTTTCATCAGACTCAGGTGTGTATGGGATAGGTGTAGTGGAGTGAGGCATGGTCTCCACATAGATAGGATTGTTATGGTGGCATGATGCATGGGTGTGGAAATGGTCATTTGTGGAGTTCCGAGGTTCTGGGATAAGTAGTGGAGTGTTATTTGGGGTATGGAAGGTATTGCATTGCGTTGGGAGAGTTTGGTTCTTTGGTGGAGTGGCGTGATGGTGAGGTGTGGGATGAGTCTGCTGTCTTGGGATATTTTGTGGAGGTGTAGGATTTTTAATGTTGGGGAGGGTGACGTCTGGGATGTTGAGGGAGAATGACAGGTTTGCTAGATTTCGAACTTGATCAAGCTCTTCTTAGAATTTCAGTAGTTTTTGTTCAAGTTGAGACATATTATCATTAGGAACCTGAATACCCTGGCCATTAGTGGCATCTACCCTTTCAACTGTGTTCTCCTTTCTGATGTTGCTTGAATCTTCCATTTTATTCTTGCCCTTGTTCTTGCCTTTAGGAGAACTAGGAGGAGGAGTGGGTGGAGGGCCCCTGGATTTTGTGAGATAGGATGATGATGCTAGAGTGCATGAACTAACCTTTGGGGAAGGGAATAAATAAAGGAAGAAAGAAAACAAAAACAAAAGGTAGCCAAGTCAGTGCGGATTATGAGAAAGAATTGCAATATTGAAACACATAGTGCGGGAATGTAAAATGCGTCCTAATTTGGGAACCTTTTTGTGCCCGAGGTAGGCCTAGCGACAAATTGATTCAGAGAACTTAGAATTCTAAATGCCTCATTTTATTGATAAGAAAATAGACTAATCCCAAAATGACACTAAATAAAAAGGAAGTAAAGGTCACTAATGGCCATTGGCCTCATTACATTGATAAAGTAAAAGAAAGACATTCCTATCTACTTGGTCCCAGAATGACCTTCCCCAGACTCGGCATTCTTGCTTCCATCGAACAACTTCCCCAACTCGCGAAGTCCCAGCAACAGGTATGCTCTGGCTAGATGTCCACCTTCGGTCCCTTCGGCCTTTTGACAGTCTTCGACCCTTTTGAGGAATTTTCCCTTCAGTTCTACTATGCCTCGCTCCAAATACCCCAGACTTTTGTTGGTACTAATAGCCATGTCTTTCCATTCCTCAACCAGCTTCTTGTTGGACTCATGTATCTCGCGGTGTACGCTCTCGCATTCCCGGATCGTTTTACGCAACTGATTGTATTTGACTTGCGCCTCGGCCTTTTCATCTATAATCCTGTGGCCTTGAACGAACCCCGGCTTGCCCAGACCATCTCAATTATCTTCCAACCAACCAGAATAAAAGGGGGTGCAACTAGCGTGATACCTGTCTGGCTCAATGGTGTATTTATCTATCACAATCTTATAGTGCCACATGTGCTGGGCTTGACACTTGTGAGGACTATCATCATTTTGGAAGTCGGCTCGAAGATGGCTCATCTTGTCGACCCTAGGTATGACTTGCTTCCTACTTGCTTTCCTCATAACTCGAAGAGGGACGTAAGGGTATGTTCCACTTAGACCAATCAGTATCAGGAACGATGCATCTCTGGACCGGGCGATGAACTCCTCTGTTGGAAACCACTCAAACATCCATTGAACCTGTTCTTCAGTCAGATTGTCAAAGAGCTCGGCCAATCCTTTGGCATTCTCAGGCTGAGGGAACATGTCGGGGATGTAATTCATTCGCTTTGGATGGTGGAAAGCAATGTGGTCATCCCAGACCCTTCGATGAATTTCTTGTCGGTATTCGTCCTTTTGGAGATGTTCCATGAGCCAAAGCTGAAGTAGTAGATTGCAGCCTTCGAAGTGCCTTGCTCCTCGTTGACATTTCTCCAAGGCTCGGTATATGTCTGCAATGATCATGGGTACAATGCTGAAAGTCTGCCCACCAATCCCCTCCATTAGGGTCTTGGTTACCATAGCCAGCCTAGTATGGATTCTCTCTTTCTTCATTGGAAACACGATCAGACCCAAGAAGCAAAACATGAAGATGAATACCCTACGATGGATGTGTCCCAAGGATATGATGGCGAACTCATCATGGTAGGTACGGTATGATTTGCTGTGACCGTACCTTTCCTACAAATAGTCAAAAGGGATGTACGATTCTTTCAAGCATACCAGTTCTGCATTCTTTTTCAAACCCATCATTTTTAGGAAACCTTTGCCTGTGCGGTTCTCAGGCATTAGCAAACCTGGGGTTTCCCAAACTAGACCTGCCAGTCCTCCTATCTCTTCTTGCAATTTCAATATCCCCGAAGCGGAACACGGCCCTTTCACAACCCCAAAACAAGGTAGCATCCTCTATTATCATGTTGTTAGGATGGACCTCCAGGAGAGATGGTAGATTACCCAGATATTTTCTGACGAGGGTTTTGTCACTAGAATGTAAGTCCTCCCACCAGTTTAGAAATCTTGGGTGGATGTGGGAGACCATGCCAAATCTGGGGACTTCGTGCCTCATATTTCTGCAAGGCAAACAAGGTTAGACCCTTACCCCCACCAGACTCGACTATTTAACACAAACAATTAGCATGAAGCATTTAGTTCTCCAAATAAATGCATAGAACGTGATGATGTCCGTTTGGGTTTAGGTAATCCTAGTGGACTTTTGGACAAGTCTATCTTAAAAGCTATTGTGCGGACAACACTTTAGCCTGGCTAGGTTTGACCATGATGCATGCAGCAGTATAACAGAGTAAGGTTTCTATGGTGTTTTAGACTGGTACCCTTGAGCAGACAACTCCAGGGGGAAAGGCACAAAACCGTCGACTGCACTGCTGATCGACTAGTTTTACCGCAAATAAGCCTTTCTGAATTTAGGGGGTAATGATACAGGAAGGGCGCAACCACTCATCAGGCGTTGCTATAGTATTTTGTTTGGCACGAGTGGAGTATGAATGTTTAGCATGATTATGCAATAATGAATAAGAATTAAAAGCATGTTGTCACGTATTTGCACGTTAAGAAAGTGGAAAATACAATAGTTATGATTTAAAGTGGTTCCCAAGGGAAACAAAGGAACATGTCAGTTTTGTTTTTGGGGAAGAGTAAATACTTGAAAGAGATAAACAATTAATTTCACATAAAGGGTAAAAAGAAAGGGTGCAAGTATCAAACAAAGTAAAGGTACAAATTCACAAGGCAGTTTGAAATGGTAAAAGCCTAATATCCCCAACAGAGTCGCCATGCAGTCGCGCCCCCTTTTTCTCGCGAAATCGGGTTTATGACATTGGTTGAGACAACTCATTCCTTTTGAGAAAGGGGTCTTGCATTTTTGAAGAGTCGCCACCTAACGATTTTTAAGGTGCGTTAGGGCACCTAGGGGGGTTCATTTATAACTACGTTGATAACCAGAGACAGGGTAAGGGCTTGAAATTATCCTAAGGGGAAGGTGTTAGGCACCCCTTAGGATCCACAAGTGTGGTTCCCGGCCAAACAACTTTTGTGAATTTGTACAGCAAACAAACAAGTAGGGCTCAAATAAATGGGGATTTAAGTCTAAGTACAGAGGTTTGAAAAAAAAAACAGTTAATGAAAAGCTAGCTTTTGAAAGGATTACAATCTGAACACATTTATGAAAATAAAGGGATATCCTAGGTTTGTTTATAATATGGATCACATCAATGCAATACCCGGTATGACACTGCTCGAAGAGGGCTTACACGTGGTATTAGCGCACCGGTATCATATCCATATCAACCCTTTCCCACCCCGTGAAGGTAACTAAGCGCGTGTTAGTCACGACCTCTATTGCATGCTGTTACCCATCCTTTCCTATAAGTCCCGGAGGAATTTAGGACTCCTATCCTATAAAAGGGGGGGGGGGGGTTCTAGGCAGACCCTCAGGTTTTAAAGGTAAAATTGCTAGGGCGACATATAATGAACAAGTAGGACTGCAGATAAGGGGTAGCACATAAACAGGAAAAAAGGCTCAAAGACCTCCACAAACAGTGCACATAAGCAGCATGTCTCATACACAACTATGGTCCAGATTCAGATCCTAAACATGATGTCTAAGTGATAATAGCAGATTCAGATTTATTACATAACTCAGAGAGGAAGTCCTAATCAGGCTTGCCTACTGATTTTAACATGCTGTCAGTTAAATACAATCACAAAGACAACTTTGGTTTTATTTATTTATAGTTGATTGCCTAAGACTTGCCTAGGTGTGTATCAATTATTCAGAGCAAATAACAACCTCAGGTTGTCATACCTAATATCATGCAGTTCTAGGTGTTGCCAATATTAATAGACCGATTACTGGTTTGTTAGAACATGGTAAAAACAATTTTAGGTCTTTTCATGCATCAGTAATTAACATGGGCGCAGAATGAGGTTCTAAAACATGATATCTAATATGTACATATAGAGATGCAAAAAGTTTGTATGTAGAACTCCTAGGCAAGATTTTCTAAGTGCATGCAGTTACCTTATTTGAACATACTTTCAAGAGATGCAACAAGAATGACTTGTTTAGTGGCGTATTGTTATCCTAGGCAGGATTTCTAAGTGTATCACAATATTACCACATTATTAGACCTGGTTTACATGAATAGCAGGTTTGTATTAACGTTTATCCTAGAATATGATTTTTTTTCTAAGTGTACATGATAGTGTGCCGGTTATTAGCATGTTTCTAACAAAGAATTTTCTAAATGATAGGATGATGCATATGCTGAAAAGAAAACAATATACATGGTCCTAAGATGACATGAATTCTTATGCATGTATACATGAGTCCTACACAGGATTTCTATTGCGCAGGTAGCAAGTAAAGCCTAAAACATGATCTCTACCCTTTAATAAACTACAACATGCATATCGCCCTTCCCTTTTCACTATCCAGCCCCAGAGTTATTTACAAATATCATTACAGGCCATTGAATAGGAATTACATGATTAAAAATAAGAAAACAAGAAGTTAACTATAGGGAGCCTTCATAATAGGACCAAGTCTCCAGTTCCTCAATGCCAAGTCTTGTTTTACAACCTTTCTCATAATCCGGGTGTGTCAGAGTTCCCTAAGGACCTCAAAGGATTACGGGAAGTGCTCACACCAAGATTTTATAGCCAAGGTAGAGTAAGTGTAGTGTGGAAAGGCCAGCTCTTGTGTGTGAAAGTTCAGAGGGAGCTCAAGGGTCCCAAGGCAATGCTCACACAGAAGGAGCAGAACCTAAGGGGTCTAAGAATATAATGAAAGTGCTTGATATAGTTTGAAAAGGTTTAAGTAGGAAAATAATTTGAAAAAGAGACTTGTTTGAAATAGTTTTTGTAAAACAACAGGGAAGTTATTCAGTAACAAGCAACATACCATCCTTAGAATCAGAACAGGTTCAACATCACACCAAGAGTCAGGAACTAAACAAGTTCAGCAACCACAAACGGGGTAATAGGAATTGGGGACACGTATAGAGCACATAAGGGTATGCATACAGTAGGAAGAGTCACACATAGGTTCAGAATCAGAAAAATCCTAAGGGGACTCAGGGGATTAAGGTAGCATGTATTTCAAGCTTACAGAGAACCAAGCACAAGTTGTTTGCCACAGAAGGTTCAGGTAAATAATCAAAGAAACATAATTGAAGTCAGGGATAACATTTCATAAACATGTTGAGTCTAAGGGAGAGGGGTACATAACTTGGCTGATAATGCAGGGAAATAGACATATTAGTTGCAAATTGAACAACAAAACCATAAGTAAGAACAAACTAGAATCAAGAAGAATTGAAGTAACAGAAGAAACATGTTGTTTTTGGGACTTGAATTTAAATCAGGGCATACCAGTATGGAAGAGCAAACACAGAATGAAGAGCAAGTGAGTAGAGTAGTCAGCCTTGGCTTGCAGCCGGCTGACTTAGAACAGTGGTAAGCAACCAAAGAAAAGAGAGAGCAGAAGATAGTTTTGATTGTGAAAGAGAGTTTTTTGAACTAATTTTGTTCGTGTCCTTGTGCTAATGAAAGACTAAGGTACTTATAGTTTTAAAACATGCATAAGAATAAGGTAAAAATAATAGTTCAGCAGTAATTATAGAAATATACCAATTAGTATCAGATCTGTTGCGAGGACTTCCTTTAATCAAGAAGTTAAGATTCAAACGGTAATAAGCAGTGCTAAAGAAGGAATGAAAACATATGAGGCTGAATTAACATATAAGGAAACAGTTTTAGCATAGAACAAGTATACAACATGTAATAGAGGCTAGGTTCAACAGATTATAATTAAGGAAAATACTTAAAAATCAGTTCATAGCATAATTAACCATAAAATAAGGCAAGAGAATATTTTAAAGATTGAAATCAGTTGAGAACAGAGGATACCAATCACAGGGAATCAGGGATTCCTCTAGAAGGTAATATAAACCAAAGGAAAGTACTACAACTGGACGGAGCAAACATAGCATAAGCAAGAATAGACAAAGGAGGGTAAACAATCACACAAAATCAGGGATTCAAATAGAACATAGTAAATGATTAAAAGAAATAACAGAATAAACATGATACAAGCAGAGGAAACAAAGATCAGAAACCCTAATGAACAAAATATAGTAAAGTCAACGAAAAACTCAGAACGTTCGTGGGAAACAGGCATTCATACAAATTAAACGAGCATATCATCAAGGACAGACTCAAAATCCAGGATTAAGAACAAGAAACTTAGGATTTTAACATAATAAGTAAGACAAAAGGGAAAAAACTTAAATAAACGTTTAGACATAGTTAGAATCATAGAACAACAATTAAAATCAGAAGAAGAATCATTTTGAAAAGGGGTCAAGAAACCCTAGTTAAAGATGAAGAGTTATTTTAGGGAAATCGGAAAAAACCTTTAAGGAAAACAACAATGAACTCATAATATACATAGATCTAAGACAGATCTAAAAGAAATCGGAAAATCTTAGGAGTTAGGGTTTCATAGAACCTAGAGAAAACAAGAAACCTTAAAAATGTCACAGGCTTTAGCCGGAGAAGTCATCGATTTACTCAAACGGCTGGTGATGGCCGGAAAATGGTATGAGGGGCCATAGGTAGGAGTTGAACCGCTCTAGGTTCACCTGAGGGCCTCAGGGTATCATCATACCAGCATGGGGTGAAGCAGGGGCCATGATATGATGAGAGGACATAACTTCCGGCAAGGGAGGTGGCTGGAGGAGATGAACAGACTCCAGCGGAGAGGAGGAGAAGAGAAGGTTCAGAGAGAACTAGAGAGACTGTGAGAGAAGTGAGACCGGACAAATAAGGATGGGAGGGGGGGGGGGGGGTAGTCTTTAGGGTCAAATTAGGAAGGGGCGATTTTGGGCCGTTGATCAAAAGTGATCAACGACCAGGATTCAATCAGACGTTGGGTCAGGTGGGTTTTAGAGATTGGTCTTGGGTATTGGGTTGTGTAATTGGGCTGGTTTTAATTGGTGTTGGGATTAGACCCAATTAGGTTATAATTTAAATAAAAAAGGCTAATTATTAAATACCCAATTAAATAGGTAAATAATTAATAAAAAATAGCTAATAATTAGATAAAGTCAAATTGAGGCTACATAAGTGAAATTAAGGCAATTAAATAGTATAAAATATATAAAATGACTAATTATTGAATTAAAATAGCATAAGATATACAATTAAGCCATATTTGTAAAATTATTGTAATTATGGTCAAATAATGCCAAATTGGCTAACTTGTGAAATAATTAAATCCTAATAGGACTAAAAGTGATATATTGAGTTAGAAAATATTTTGAAATTATTTGTAATGTAATTTATGAATAAATATTGGATACAAAGTACTGAATAATTTAGAAAATAAGTTGATAATAATAGGAAAAATTATGGAAAAATACCAATTATTATAAAAAGTGATTTTGAGAGTATATATGCAAATTTTAAAATAACTTGAGAAACAATTGTGTATCAACACCAACCATATACTACAGATCAAAGGAACAACGATCCAAGACGTAATTCCACCCGGAATGATCGAAGAAGTGATCGAGGACAAAGTTCTCGAGGTCTTATGAGCAAAACTAGCTTTGACAAGTATGCAGATCCCATAGAGGCACCTCGACTATCAATATATAATTTTAGCATCGATGTGTCAGGCATTATATCGGCTATCGGAAGGATTAAAGACACTAGGTGGGCCAGACCGATACAAACTGATCCTTCCCAAAGAAACCCAAATTTGATGTGCAAGTATCATGGCACGCGTGGTCATAGGACAGAGGATTGCAGGAAATTGAGGGAGGAGGTAGCCCATCTATTCAACGAGGGACACTTTCGAGAAATTCTCAGCGATCGAGATAAGAATCATTTCAGAGAGAGGGATGCCAATAGGAAGAATGAACAAGAAGAACCCCAACATGTCATTCATATGATCGTCGGTGGGGTCGACGTCCCACAAGGACCCATATTCAAGCGCACTAAGGTATCAATCACGAAGGAGAAACGAACTCGACATTATGTGCCCGAAGGAACCTTATCATTCAACGATGAAGAAACATAAGGCATTCTCAGCCCCACAACGACGCTCTGGTAATTTCTATCTTATTAAATAAAGTTCAAGTTAAGCGTGTTTTAGTGGATCCAGGTAGCTCGACAAACATCATCCGATCAAGGTTCGTGGAACAACTCGGCCTACAAGATCAAATCGTACCTACAGCTCGAGTCTTAAACGACTTCAATAAGGCAAGTGAAACAACTAAGGGGGAGATCATCCTACCGGTGAACGTGGCTGGAACCATCGAGGATACCAAATACCACGTAATCGAAGGCGACATGAGGTATAATGCCCTACTCGGAAGGCCTTGGATCCATAACATGAGGGTAGTGCCCTCGACTCTCCACCAAATGATGAAGTTCCTGACGTCAGATGGTGTAAAAATAGTGTACAAGGAGCAACATTCTGCAAAGGAAATATTTGCGGTCGATGAGGTAACGCCGGTATCGACTTTGTCAACCTCGAAAAAGTCGAACGTCAAAGGTAACCAAGGAACCAAATAACAATCACCGCCACCAGCCTCGATCGAATCAGAGTAACAGGTGACAGAAGAGGAAGAGGAGGATTTTCTAACCCCTCAAACCTTCGTTGTTCCCGAAGATTCAGACGCCACCAAATCAACGCTCGAAGAGCTGGAACAGATTATACTGATCGAGTATCTGCCCGAACGAAAGGTATACTTGGGAACGGGGTTAATCCCCAAACTCAGGAAAAAGCTTATTCAATTTCTTATTGATCACATAGACTGTTTTGCATGGTCCCATTTAGACATGACAAGGATCCCACCGGAGATAACAACGCATCGACTAAGCCTGGACCCTAAGTTCAGTCTGGTGAAGAAAAAGAGAAGACCCCAGTCCGAGGTAAAGCATGCATTCATCAAGGACGAGGTAACTAAACTTATCAAAATAGGGTCCATTCGGGAGGTGAAATACCCCAAATGGTTAGCTAATGTAGTTGTAGTCTCTAAAAAAGGGAACAAACTTAGAATGTATGTAGACTATAAGGACTTAAACAAAGCGTGTCCCAAAGATTCTTTTCCACTACCTAACATCGATCGCATGATCGATGCCACGACCGGCCACGAGTTCCTTACTTTTCTCTATGCCTATTCCGGGTACAATCAAATCCAAATGAACTCAGAAGACCAAGAAAATACTTCGTTTATCACTAAATATGGAACATATTGTTATAATGTAATGCCCTTCGGGTTAAAAAATGCAGAATATACTTACCAACGCCTATTAAGTAAAATGTTCGAAGAAAAAATAGGTAAGTCAATGGAAGTTTATATTGATGACATGCTAGTTAAGTCCCTGCGCGCAGAGGACCATTTGGCTCATTTACAGGAAACATTCGAGATCTTAAGGAAATATAACATGAAACACAACCCAGAGAAATGTGCTATCGGGGTCGGCTCAGGCAAATTCGTTGGATTCATGGTATCAAATCGGAGAATCGAGATCAACCCCGATAAGATCAAGGCCATCAAAGATATCACCGTCGTGAACAGTGTAAAAGTCGTACAAAGGCTGACTGGACGGATAACAGCCTTGGGCCGATTCATCTCGAGGTCATCGAATCGAAGCCAAAGATTTTTCTCTCTACTAAAAAAGAAGAACGATTCGCCTAGACCCCGGAATGCCAACAAGAATTGGAAGAATTGTAGCGATACCTATCGAGCCCACCACTGCTTCACACTCCGAAGGAGGATGGGAAACTTTACTTGTACTTGGTAGCATTCGAAATCGCGGTAAGTGGTGTCCTAGTTTGAGAAGAAAAAGGTACGCAATTTCCTGTTTATTATGTAAGTCGAACCTTAGGAGAAGAAGAGAATAGATACCCACATTTGGAGAAATTTGCACTTGCACTAATAAGCGCCTCGATAAAGTTAAAATCATATTTACGATGTCACCCCATATGTGTATTGATCACTTAGCCACTCCATAATATTTTGCACAAGCCCGAACTATCGTGACGATGGTCCAAATGGGCCGTCAAGCTTAGTGGGTAAGATATCGAATATCAACCCCGAACAACCATCAAGTCTTAAATTTTAGCGGACTTCATGGCCGATTTCACTCCAACCCTCGTACCTGAAGTTGAAAAGGAACTCTTAATGAAATCAGGTACATCATCGGGGGTATGGACCCTTTTTACAGACGGTGCTTTGAATGTGAAGAGGTCCGGGCTAGGCATCATTTTGAAGGCGCCCACAGATAGCATTACTAGGCAATCCATCAAAAATTCTAGATTGACTAACAATAGGCCGAGTATGTTGCCATGATTGTAGGTCTCGAGCTAGCTAAAAGCTTGGGAGCAGAAGTCATTGAAGCTAAGTGCGACTCTTTACTGGTGGGGAACCAGGTGAACAAAACCTTCAAAGTTCGAGAAGATAGGATGCAAAGGTATTTGGACAAGTTGTAGGTAACTTTGCACCATTTCAAGGAATGTAATCTACAATATGTACCTCGAGAACAAAACAACAATGATGATGCACTTGCAAATTTGGGGTCATCGGTCGAGGAAGATGAGATCAGCTCGAAGATGTCGTTCAACTATCGAGATCCGTGATCGAAGAGGTACATGCCGAGATAAACTCTACAAGCTTAACCTGGGACTGGAGGAACAAATACACCGTGTACTTGAAAAATGGGAAGCTCCCATCGGTTCCTAAAGAATCGAGGGTCCTACGAACTAAATTTGCCCGTTTGACATTGGACGAAGATGGAACATTATACAAAAGGAAATTCGATGGACCATTGGCAGTGTGTTTGGGACAAGGAGACACCAGTTATGTTCTACGAGAGGTCCATGAAGGCACTTGTGGGAACCACTCCGGAGCCGATTCACTAATTCACAAAGTCATTAGAGTACGATACCACTGGGATAGCATGGAAAAAAACTCTAAGGAGTTTGTTCAAAAATGCGATAAATGCCAAAGGTTTGCACCGATGATCCACTAGCCCGGAGAACTACTTCACTCAGTCCTATTCCCATGGCCATTCATGAAATGGGGAATGGATATCGTCGGCCCTTTTCGATCGGCCCTAGGCAAAGCTAAGTTCATTTTATTTAGGACTCACTATTTCTCTAAATGGGTTGAAGCGCAGACTTTCGAGATAGTCAGGGAAAAAGATGTTATAGACTTCATCTAGGATCACATAGTGTGTCGATTCGGGATACCCGCAGAAATAGTATGCGACAATGGAAAACAATTTATCGGCAGCACAATGATGAAATTTCTCAAAGACCATAAAATAAAAAGGATATTGTCGACGCCATATCACCCTAGTTGAAACGGACAGGCCGAATCGACGAACAAGAATATCATCCAAAACTTGAAGAAAAGGTTGAATGAAGCTAAATGGAAATGGAGAGAAATTCTACCCAAAGTCCTTTGGGCATATCGAACAACATCGAAGTCCAGTACAGGGGCAACTCCATTTTTCTTAGTGTATGGCTCCGAAGCCTTGATTCCAGTCGAAGTTAGAGAACCCCAGTGCCAGGTTTCGACATACAACAGAGGAATCGAAACACGAGGCTATGAATACTAGCCTCGAATTGTTAGATGAAAAATGAAAAGCTGCACTCGTTAGAATTGCTGCACAAAAAATCAAAAGGTACTACAATAGAAGAACCAACCTTCGCCACTTCAGAGTCGGGGACTTAGTACTAAGTAAAGTCACTATCAACACTCGAGATCTTAATGAAGGGAGCTCGGGTAAAATTGGGAAGGACCCTACCAAGTCCTTAATATAGTCGGAAAAGGGCCTTATAAACTAGGAATGATGGACGGTGAACCACTGCCAAACAACTAGAACATATCATTTCTCAAATGATATTATTGTTAACATATGACTTTCTCCATTCTTTCATTTACATATATTCGACGCTAACTGATGTTCTAAACGTCAATACCACACAAGAGGGGGTAATTTGTGTGGTGTCCAGTTTTTGCGTGCACTAGTTATAGAAGGACAAGGTTCTTCTATGTGTTTCAACCTCGACTGTTTGCGGAATAATAAATACAGAAATTAAAGAACAGAAATATTTTTACGTGGAAAACACCCGGCTCAAAAGGTGAAAAAACCACGACCTACTTCCTAGTAGGATTTTCCCAAAACTTTTTACTAAATCAGTGAGCCAAACATCATATACAAAAACTCTTTTGTAAACCTAAGATTACCTCTAATCCCTTTGTAGCAAACTAGCCTCTAGCTATTTGCGATAAACTCCAAGTTAGCTATAACTTGAAACACACAATACCTATTACAGACACTTCTAGATAAAGTTGAAAAGGTACAAGTTGAAATCACCTACTACAAGTGAACTAGAATAAAAGACAACAGTTGGAACTGGTTCTTCTAGCTTGTTCAAGTAGCTTCAGAGTCGCACATATAAATCTCACACGAACTTCTTGCAAAATTGCCATTCTAATTTTGCTCTCAATTCTTTCTTAACTTCTGCTTTTGTGTGTACCTGTGCAATAAGAACAATCTGTAATATATAGGATAAGTAGACAAGAGATTTACTAGAGTTCTAATGCTACTCACTCCTTTGTGGAAGAGTTCTAGTTAGTCTCAACTCCTCAAAGCCTTCCTTATCTTTGATTTTGTTCTCACTGGATTAGGAGTCTTTCTCCTTATCATTTTTCGATCTTTTCGATCAGGAGATATCTCTTATTTTACCAGATTTTGTTTATCTCCTGCATGTGCACCCACGTGCCTTTAACTCTGCTTGTGCATATGTCTGTCAGTGTTGGACCTGGTTTATCTTTGAGTTCCTTTGTCAATCTTCAAAAGCATTCAATTTCTTGGGCCAACAAATTCCCCCTTTTTGATGATGACAAACTCTGTGCGTCCATAAGCTTAGGCATGTATCCAACTTAATCCAACATTGACACATTTTAGAGTATTAAGCATTTATCACAAAAGAACCAGGTTCATTAGGTTATAAATATCACATGTTCGGAGTAGCACACAACCATTCTTCCCCCTTTTGGCATCATCGAAAAGTTGCAAAAATTATGAAGATCCCACATATTTAAGAATTACTCATGGCCACTGGGGAAACTGCAAGTGCGATCATGGATTAATCATCAACAGTGAACTAATAATTCAAACTATCAAAGAAACGAAACAAGAGTAGGAGAAAAAACAACAGATGTCATTGATATAAAGCATTGTTCATCCACAATCCACCAAAAAGAAATAAAAACAGTTAAAACCATGAGAGAAAAAAAGAAACGTCCCTAATCTGGGTCACTGAAGTACTAAGGCATGCTAGGCTACTAAGGATGGGAAGGGCTAGAGGCTTGGCTTTTGTCTTGGAGAAGAGATAGCATATCTCAAAGAATTCCCTCATTCTTCTCATTTTCTCTAGCAAGCTAGTTCTGAGAGCATCCCTCTCAGATTCAACCTCTGCCAGACGGTTCTTTAACCAAAGTATTTCTGCATCCTTCACCCCACTCTCCTGCACAAGGGCTCTGACTTTGCTGTTCACAGGTGTCCTCCTAGATGAACCAGGTTCATTGGCAGTGACTACCTCATGTTGATACCCAAATTTTCCCTATAATATCTTTCAAAATGCATATATTCTTTCAAAACTATGCATTTGCATCAATTGATATTTTTCAATAATTTCTACATTTTCTAGGGATTTTTAATTAATTTATCCCAATATTTTTACTTATATAATTAATTACTAATTTCATCACAAATGACTTTATAATAATTTCATGGCCTAATTTTGCTATTTATATTTATATTAGGCTTAAATTATTGCACAAATAGCCACATTTACACTCTTTGGGTTACAATTGCAATAACTTTACAATTATGGCTCATGCATGCATTATTACAATATTTTACCTGAAAATAGCTTGTTGTATTTTTAAAATATTGAGTAATTATTTTAAAAAATTTCTATGCATGAAAATTATTTTTTATAATCTGTTAATTATTTTTATAAGTTATTTTTATCAATTATTGGGGTATTTAACAAATAGTCTCTTTTATTTCATACCTAACCCCTTTTAATACTAGCCCAAACCCCTTTAATATTAACCCAAAAACCAGCCCAAACGCCCTTAAGACCAATCTATATACACCCGACCCAATAACCTCGTTTAATCATGGTCGTTGATCCTTTTGATCAACGGTCCACAATTAAACTTACCTTATTAATCATAGTCAACCCTAACCCATCCCATTCTCTTTAGTTCTGCCGTCACCCGTTTCCCTCCCCCCTCCAACTCTCTCTCAACTAACCCTAACCCTAATCACCGTCACCGGTGAGAACCTCCCTTCTATGGTGTTTCTGTGCATTCGCCGACCACCATTGGTCTCCTATACTCCCTGGCTCTTTGACCTCATGAACCCTTAGAAGAATCTCGTGGAGATTCAACCTGTCCCTGCTTGGAGCTTGTTTACCGGCCCGTCTCAGGCCATTTTCATTTGTAAGTGTGGGGTTCCTCTTGCTTTTAGTGTGAATCCATGTGTTTTTGACCGAGTCTCTTCATCTCTGTTATTTTCTGAAAAAACCCTAGTTTCACTACTGTTCGACTCTTGTCAGATTTTTATAGATCTGAGGTGATTCGAGTATTATTAGATGTTTTCCTTTAAAAATCTCTTGTTTTAATTAACTATTTCGATTTTTAGTCACTCTTTCTAAAACTAGGGTTCACCCCAGACTTTTATTCAAAGATTTTTCTAGCTTTTCAGTGTTTAATTAATTATTTCTTCACCATCTCCACTAATATTTGTATGTACGCTCAAACCCTAGACGATTCTGTGTGATATACTGATTTCTTCAATTTTGTTCCAATATTTTTGGTTATTTTTGTGATGCCAGTCATATTAATTTATTCCATTTTTTGGACTTAAATGTTTTCCCTGTTAAATCCAGTATTCTTTGGGATTGTGGTCCTAATTGATCTCTATTAATGATTCGAACCAGCTTTTCTTGTTAAAACTGGTATTTCTGTGAGATTTTACTTAATTGATTTATGTTTAGGGAATCTGAATAACTCTTTCCTATAAAATCAGTATTCTTTGAAGACTTTACTTATTGATTCCTATTAAATGTCCTGTTAAAATCAGTGTGTGCTGAAATTTTATTTGTTTCTTTATTTGTGACCTTAATTGATCATACTTGCATGAATTAGTTATCAATATGATTTTGGGATCTCTACTGACTCCCTACATGGAATGTTTTTGAGTCTTTACCTTAATTGGACCCCCTGTTGTGACCGTTAATTAACTCCCCCCCTCCCCTCCAAATTAAGGGGTCTATTCCGGACTCCTCTATGGGGATTGATTATGTGACTGATTAATTGCTCCTAATTGATTGAACTGTGATTCTTTTACCTTATTTTGATTCACCCCTTAAGTGCTTTATATACACTCTTCTTCTGCCTCTCAAATACACGAACAGTAGTTAAAATAAAACACACACACCCAAACTTTCTCTCATCTCTCTTTCTGGTAATTGTGTTCATTGCTTGTCTAGCCGGCTGAAAGACAAGGCTAGGCTATTGGATCCTGCATACTTTACTTTCTTCTTTTGCTTCTTTAGCTAGTATGGTCCTATCTCAATGTCATTATGAAATTCAAATCTATGTGCTCATTGTTGCTTTACTTCTATTGAGGTTTTGTCTTTCTGTACTAGTATAACTACTGCACATTAATTCTGTGTCCTTTCTTGATTACTTCTTTGATCTTCATGTTTAAGTTCACTCTCCCATGTTCATTAAATTAATCAGCATGTTACTCAGTTTAGACTCCTAGTCCTTTCTGTTTACTGCCTGATCAACATGTCTAAGTTTCACTCTTCTTGTTTGTTACTTTAACCAGCATGTTCACTTGAGTTCAAGTACTTCCATCTTTCATGTTTACTTCCTTCAACCAACATGCTTATTTTGTGTCTCAGACTCCTACTTTATCTGATTAACTTCAATTGGCATGACTAATACTATGTGGTTAAAACCTCTACCCACAAGCATGACCATTCATATACTTAGTCTCTATGCTTTACTGTCTATTACCACTTTAGCATCAAGTATGATTTCCCTGCAAAACCTCTGAATCAGTAGTCTATGTTCTAATGCCATGAATTTGGTTGCTAAATGAAAATTAACCCTTGTTTGTCCTTGTTTCTCAATGCTCTCTCTTGTTTTGTGTTTCCGAACTTGTGTGTTCCCAACCCCCTGATTCTTCTCTAAAAAATTATTTTGCCTTCACCTAGAGTTAATTAACAAGCTAAGTTTAAATCTGGGTGGTATTGATCTTTGTGACTGTACTGTTGTTTACTGAATTCGTTTTCTCAAGAATGTTCTTAAAATGTTTTTCACTCTCAGTATGTTTTCCAAAATTGTTTTCCATTCATGAAATACTTTTTCACTCCTAAATGTTTTACTCCTATACTGTTTTCTCAAATTTATTCCAACTATGTCAAGCACTATCACTCCTACTCCTAGATTACATAAGATTCTGCCCCTCCAGTGTGTGTACTACCTAGGAATCCATGAGATTCCTCCGAACTCTGGCACACTGGGGCTGGCCCTTCCATACTGCACATAACCACTTCTCTACTTGAAAAGATCTTGGGGTGAGCATTGACCGGGGTCCCTGAGACCCTTGGGAACTTTGACGCACTAGGATACCCTATTGGACACTATGAGACTTTGGCATCTTGGACTATTTGAAGGCCTGGTATTTCCAGGTTTACTTTGGGCCTCTATTCAGGCTCCCTATAACATAACTTTTGTTTATTATGTAATTCATTTGTTTATGGTCTGTAATAATAATCCTTGTAAACAGATATTGGTGAATTAGTGAAATGGGAGGGCTTATTATATGATTTTCGTGGGGAAACTGGGTAGAAATCATGCCTTAGGTTTATTATGACTATTTCCTTGCATTAGAAATCATGCCTTAGGATTATTATGATTATTTTCTTGCATTAGAAACCATGTCTTTAGGATCGTTTGGCATACTAGAAAACATGTCATAGACGCATTATGTCATTTTCAACGAAATTTTGCCTCTGCATCACCATGTCCACTTAGAAATTCTGCTATTAAGCTACTACTGTTACTGCCTAATAAAATGTTCTTTCTTTATGTGAATTAGAAACCATGCTTTAGGACTTCTATTGTATTTGCTTTAAACCACGCCTACATCGTATAAATCAGTAACTATCATGTCTATAAGAGAGTTTAAAGGTAATCCCGACACCTAGATATCATGTTATAGGGAAAATGTATAAAACCAGATTCATAATTTTTAGTATCTAGATAAACATGTTTATAGGACATAATGAATTAAAACTATTCGTTCTAAATCGATTGTTGGAATTCTAACTACAGTTAGACAACATGTTTATAGGGTATCATAGATCCACACCTAGGCAAGCCTGTAGATAATTAAAATCCTGCAAAACTGGTAAAGTTGTGTTTGTTTAGTTATTTATGAACTGCCCGGACCTAACATGTCCTAAAATCAGTAGGCAAACTGATTAGGTCTTTATTACCTGGCATTGACACAAGATCTTGCATGCATTCAACTTACTCGTCTAGATATCCAGCTCTAGGACCTTTCTGAAACATCTGAAATCTTGTTGTTTGAGACGTGCTAATTGTCTGCTTATTTGAGGAGGTAAATGTGAGCCCCTTAACTGTTCCTTTACTTGTCAGTCCTATTTGTTCTTTGTTGTCGCTTGGATTTTCTCCTTTTAAGTACCTTAGAAGAGTCTAGAACTGCCTAGATTAGAGGTCCTAAACACCTCCAAGGCCATAAGGAAGGGACGGGTAATGCACGCATAAAGTTTATTTAACTAAAACCACTTATATAACCGCTAAGGGGAGGGTAATTGGGCAGTAAAAGGATATGATGACCTGTGCGTTAATGCCACCTGTAACCCCTCTAGTTGACGAAGGTTTACCCGGTATTGCATAGATGTGATCCTATAGGATAATAAACCTAGGACTTCCCTTATTCTTTTAATACATATGTGTGCTTAGACTACTTTATTTTCTTAATGAATAATTCACAAAATAAGTGTGGCCGGGACCCACCTTTGTGGACCTCAAGGGGTGCCTAACACCTTCCCCTCAAGGTAATTTCAAGACCTTACCCAATCTCTGGTAACGCAAACTGGTTTATATGAGTTATTTGCAATAGGTGCCCTAACGCACCTTAAACCCATTAGGTGGCGACTCTTCAACTTCTACACCCATTTCCCAAAAGGAAACGAGTTGTCCCAAAGAATTTCGAAACCCTGACTTCCACTGCAAAGGGGAAAAAAGGGGGCGGACACCTCATAGTCACAAGCAAGAAGAGTATTTATGCCAAAGTGATCCTTTCTTGTGTCCATCTCTTATTTCTTTAGAGGCACCTTGTAGTGAACAAGTACAAAAGTGAGAATGAAGACATACAGAATGACATGGGCTTTGGAGCCATTTACAACTCTGTCCAGCAGTTGAATGATTAACCAAGGCCAATTTATCTGCCTCCCATTGTCCAGACACTCCATTAGAACTAAGTCCATATAGTTCGCAATGTGCCTTCTTTCCTGCCTTGGAAATACACACTTGTTGATAAACTCAAATATCACTTTGTGTGGGGGCTTCATCTCACTCTTGTAGACTGCCTTAGGTTCAACCTCCTCCTAGTGTCGCAGAATTTTCTTGTGATCACAAGAGCAGTTGGGAGGGAATCTAGACTTGGCCATTTTTGCCTTGTATAATCATCATAGCCTTCAGATGGAATGCCAAGGATTTCTCCTAATTCTTTGGCATCAAAAGAAATTTTTACCCCTTTACTTGGCTAGAAACTCTGTCATCCTTGATCACAACATTGGCCATGAATTCTACTATCTTATTTCTGGCCAATCGCCCATCCAACTGAAGGACCATGTCCTTCCAGCCCTGCAATTCCAGCTTCTCCAACAACAGGATCATGTCGTCTTCTTCCATATCTTTCAACAACCTCCCCTTTCAGAATTGTGCGCTTCCCAAATTTTGTCAATTTATCCTTCTCTCCATCAGACTTAGTTGCCTCTTCATCACTTCAGTCATCTTCTTCAGCAATTTGTACTTTCTTGGGTTTCACTGTAGACTTGGTTCTCTTGGCTACGGTTGAGGGTTCAGCAGACACATATGCAGACTTCTTTGAGGAAGTCTTGGCTTTCTTTGGTTTTGGGGTCTGAATCTCAACCTCTGCCACTTGTTCACCTTGATGTACCAAATCCATCTCATCAATCTCAACAGCCTCTACAGGCGCAACCGTTTTCTCCTTTCCCTTTTCAACCCTTTTTCTTTTACTTTCTTCGAATGCCTTTTGTAACTCCTCCTCACTCTGCCTTAGCGTGCTTCTTGTGGTTATTTCTCTTGGAAGAGGAATTTCAGAACCATCAGAGGGAGTGGCTTTATTTTTCTTACTTACTCTTGCTGCTCCAGAAGTTTGAGCCTTGTGAGTTCTTTTCTTCTTTGCCTTGTAACTATCACCCAACTTTTTCAGAAGATCTGCTAGTGTTTCCTCAGTAGATGAACCATGTTCATCTGTAGGTTTTCCCAGATTTGCCAACCCCTCAGCAGCCTCTCCTGAGTCACTCCCCCCTGACTTCTTGGCTCCTTCTCCTGCCATTTCTGGTTCAGTTCCACAGATAGCTAATCAAGTAGATTCATCCCATGTTCCCCTCTCTTCACTCTGACCTCCCTCTCTCTCTTTTTCTTTTCTAATTTTATTTTTACCACCTCTTCTTCTTGTTTTAGGCACCTCCACATATATCACATACCCAATTAAAACAAACTTAGTTTCTAAGTTCTCACCAACCTCAGAATCAACTTCAGACACAGATTTTGGTACAAAAACTACCTTCTCAGAATCAGAGGATCCTGCCGCTTCCCCCTCAGTCGTTGACTTGAAGGAGTCATTGGAGTTTTCTGATTATTGAGCCTGACTGGATTGAAGTTTGGCATTCAATTTTCTTGCGAGAGAACCTGTATCCACTGTTCTTCTGGCAAGCATTTTAACCCTCCTTTTTCTGGGTTCTAGATTAGGGCTAGGTTGAGGAATAATGGGACTGGGTTGAGACGAGATGGGATTTTGTTGAGAAGTGGTGGGATTGGATTGAGATGGAGTAGAGCTTGATTGTGAGGGTGTAGTGTTGTATTGAGGTGTGGAGGAAGAGGTCGAATTTGGGGTAGTGGGTGGCGGAGTATAAGACATTATTGATTTTGGTTGAAGAGGAAGAGAAAATCTGGATCAAGGTTTAGAGCAGAGAAAGATGAAAGGGTTTCGACGGTTGTGGTGTTGATGATAGCTTACAGAAGTTATGGTGAGGGGTTTTAAAGAGGATGGGTAATTAATACATAACAACAACTTTTTGGGTCAAATAGAAGTCTAATCATTTATGCAATTAGTCAGTTAGAAGTGACAGTTACAGCTTCCCTAGGTTCTAGGCGATTTAATTTGATGGGATTCTTAGTGTAGACGGAACTGGTTCTAAAATAGGATAAACGATAGATTTTGAAAAGATCTTGTTTGGGTAGAGTTATTCTCATGATTAACTATTAATATTTCAAAGACTGTATAGTGGAGAACACATAACTCGCCTTTCAGATGAACCAACACTGATTAACCAGGTTCATCATTTAAGAATCCTCTTGATCAAGCCTCAATTTTCAACAATAGAGAAAAATAGCATTAGTAACAAGTGAGTCATATCAAAACATGGCAAAAGAGTATTCTATTTACAACATGAGATAGAGTAACAGTTAATCTGATTATTTAAACAAATTTCAGATTTTCTAGCTAATTCCTTTTTTAAAACAATTCATGTACATTCTGAATTAGTTCAATTAGGTCATCTTAATCATCCCTAACTCTAACTTGTTCCTTTCAAAATTCTCTCTACTTAATGATTTTGTAAATATGTCAACAATCTGTTTATCAGTAGCACAAAATTCAATAGAGATCAATCCCCTCTCATAATTATCCCTTAAAAATGGTGTCTAACATCTATGTGCTTTGTTATTTTATGATGAACGGGGTTCTTTGTCATACTGATAGCACTAGTGTTGTCACAAAAGATAGGGACACACCCAACATCAATTCCAAAATCTATCAGTTGCTATTTAATTCATAATAGTTGAGCACATCATGAGGCTGCACCCACATACTCAGCCTCAGCAGTAGATAGATCCACATAATTCTACTTTTTAGTGGCCCAAGACACGAGACATGAGCCCAGAAAATGTGCCATTCCTGAGGTTCTCTTTCTATCCACTAGCAAACCTGCATAGTCATCATCTACATATCCCACAAGATTAAAGTTACTACCTTACAGGATTCTCTTTATTACAGTCAAGTGAGATTCTTTTGGATTAGCCTGAAATCTTGCACAAAGTCCTACACTGAAAACAATGTCAAGTATACTAGCAGTGAGATACAACAATGAACCAATCATTCCCATATACAACTTTTGATCAACAGATGAACCAGGTTCATCTACATCTGGTTTTGTGGCTGTTGTAATAGGAGTGTCAATTTCTTTAGAATCTTCCATTTTAAACCTTTTAAGCAACGTTTTCACATACTTTTGTTGATGGATCATAGTTCCATTGTAATTTTGTTTAATTTGTAAGCCTAAAAAGAAATTAACCTCACCCATCATGCTCATTTCAAATTCACTCCCCATTAGTTTAGCGAATTCTTTACTTAGCTTTTCAGTAGTTGCTCCAAAAATTATGTCATCTACATATATCTGAACTACCAATAGATCTTTACCTTTTTCCTTCAAGAATAAAGTACTATCAATTTTACCTCTCTTGTAGTCATGCTCAAGCAAGAACTTTGATAACCTTTCATACCATGCTCTGGGAGCTTACTTGAGTCCATACGATGCTTTGTCAAGCTTGTACACATGATCAGGATTCTCCTTATTTTCAAACCCCGGAGGTTGCTTGACAAACACTTCATCCTATAGATAGCCATTTAAGAAAGGACTCTTGACATCCATCTGGTGAAGGGTGAATTCCATGTAAGCAGTAAAGGCTATGAGGAGTCTTGTTGCTTCCAATCTTGCCACTGGAGCAAAAGTTTCATCATAGTCTATGTCTTCCTCCTGACTATATCCTTGAACCACCAATCTTGCCTTGTTTCTTGTAACTGTTCCATCTTTATCAAGTTTGTTTCTGAAGACCCACTTTGTGCCAATTACTGATCTATCCAAAGGTCTTGGTACCAAATGTCAAACTTGACTCCTTTCAAATTGGTTCAGTTCATCTTGCATTACATTTAACCAATCTGTATCCTGCAAAGCCTCAGCAATATTTTTAGGTTAAATAAGAGATAGGAAAGCATAAAAAACGTAAAGATTCTTCAAAGAAGATCTGTTTTTGATTCCAGAGGTTGGATAAGTGATAATGTTCTCAATAGGGTGAGAACTTTGATATCTAAATGGTTTCACAACCAACTGGTTACTCTTTGAAGTTCGATCAATGCCTTGTTGATGTGGAACGGGATCAAGCACATGTTTCAATGAGGTTTGGAAAATAGTTTGTTATTCAGTACCCATTGTCATGTTGCCCGGGAGGGATGAACCTGTTCAATCACCTGTTCCTTCCTCCAGTGTTACTCCAGTTTGGACTAATAGCCTGTTTGGCCAAGCTTTGTTTTTGGCCAAAAGTTCTTTTTTGGCCAAAAGCACTTTTGGCCAAAAATTAAGGTGTTTGGCCAAGCTTTTGGAAGAAAAAAGTGCTTTAGGGGAGAAGCAGAAAAAGTAGCTTTTCTCCAAAAGCACTTTTCTGAGAAAAATACACTTAGAAGCAGTTTTCAAAAGCTTGGCCAAACACTAATTACTACTCAAAAGTGCTTTTCAAATTAATTAGCCAAACACAGACTGCTTCTCACCAAAAAGTACTTTTTTAAGAAGTACTTTTGAGAAAAGCACTTTTCAAAATAAGTTGATTTTAGAAGCTTGGCCAAACGGGCTATAAGTTTCTGACCAGCCCAATTTCTTCATCCTCTTGTTCCTGTCTCTCAGAAAGAATGTTAGTTCATCAAAAACCACATGCACACTTTCTTCAACACACATAGTTCTTTTGTTATAAACTTAATAAGCCTGACTATGTCAAGAATATCCCAAGAATACTCCCTCATCACTTCTGGGATCAAACTTACCTAGGGAGTGTTTACCATTGTTGTGCACAAAGCACTTACAACCAAAGGCCCTAAGGTGGGATATATTGGGCTTTCTCCCTTTAAGTAACTCATAGGGAGTCTTCTCTACAAGTGGTCTAGTCATGCACCTATTTATGATATAGCATGCAGTATTAATAGCTTCTGCCCAGAAGCTATGAGGTAGTTTACTAGAAAGAAGCATAGTCCTAGCCATATCTTCGAGTGTCCTATTCTTTCTTTAAACCACTCCATTTTGTTGTGGAGTTCTAGGGGTAGAAAAATTGTGATCTATGCCATGCTCATTACAAAATTCAGCAAATTTAGCATTTTCAAATTCAATGCCATGATGAGACCTAATTGATGCGAGTTGATTTCCTAATTATTTTTTAACTTTTCTAACAAAAGAGGTAAACATGTCAAATGCCTCATCTTTAGATGTTAGAAACAGTGTCCAGGTGAACCTAGAATAGTCATCAACAAGCACCATCACATATCTCTTACCACCTCTGCTTAATGTTCTCATAGGGCTACAAAGATCCATATGGACCAGTTCCATTGTTCTGGTGGTACTTACCACTTTCTTGCTTTTAAAATAGGATCTTACCTGGTTCCTCCTTGCACAAGCCTCACAAACTTTGTCTTCCTTGAACTTAATGTTAGGCAGACCTATCACTAAGTTCTTGGAGACTCATTTGTTGAGTTGACTCAGACTTTCATGTCCAAGTCTTTTATGCCAAATAAGGGAATCACTGTCCAGCACACTTAAACATGTTAATTCATTTTCTGATAGTGTGGACAGATCTATGATGTATATATTGTTCACTCTTTTTCCCTACAAAACAATCTAGTAAGTGATAAGATTTATTACAAAACATTTTGTAGAGGTGAATGCTATCAAGTTACTTCTGTCACAGAGTTGTGACACACCAATTAGGCTATATTTCAAGCCATCTATCAAGTAGACATTCTCAATGAAACGTGTGTCATCCTTACCTACCTTACCAACCCCAATGATTTCACCTTTCTTTCCATTTCCAAAGGAGACATTTCCTTCTTTGAGGTCCTCAAGTGAAAGGAGTTGGTCCTTGTTACCAGTCATGTGTTTTGAGCAGCCACTATCCATGTACCATATTTGGCTACTTCCTTTCACTTGAATTTACAAAAGAAAATCAGGGGTTAGTCTTAGCAACCCAAACTAGTTTGGGTCCCTTTCTATAAGCAAAATGATGAATGAAATTCTTTTTAGCCCAATTTGGTAACCAATTCTTCCCTCGAACAAAACTTTTTTTCTTTTGACTTGCCTGCTCTTTTGCATTACATTCACTTTTGTAATGACCAGTCTCACCACAGTGTGTACATATTTTGTTCTCAGGAAGGGTGAGGTACTTGCTTTTAGGATCCCATTTAGGCAGCTGGCTCCCAAAGCCAAGTCCTCTCCTATTGCTACTATGATGTTCATGTAGCCATGCCAAAGCATCGGAAAATATGTTCCATTTACAATTTCTGTCTAGTTCATGCTTGACCTTTCCAAGTTCCTCCTTCAACACTATTATCTGTTCATCCTTCCTATACAACTCATCTTTTAATTTACCTACATTTTCTTCTAAGGTGAGTTGAGAGTTGTCAGCTGTCTTCTTACTAGTTCCTAGTTTCAGTTTTAGGTTTTTAGATTTTAACTCTAGGACATGTGTTTCAAGTGGATGAACCTGGTTCTTCAGAGCATTGTTTTCAGTCACAGTCTAACTGACTCTGTTTTCCAGGTTTTTACACTTCGCTTTTAAAATTACACACTCCTTAGACAGCTGTTCCCTTTCCTTATTAATTACTTCAGATTCATCAATAAAGTCTAGAAATAATTCAGAGAGTTTTTCTTTGGACAAGAACTTAGTCTTGTCTTTGAGATGAAATACACTTACCTCAGATTCCTCATGTGATTCCTCATCTGATTCACCAATTGCCATAAGTGCTTGTTCATCTCCATCTTCATCATCTGACTCCTCATCTGAACTTTCTCCCCAAGCAGCAACCATAGCCTTTGTTGATACTTTGTTCTTCTTGGGATGAACTTGTTCCTTCTTCTGGTTCCTTCGTTTAGACCTTTCCTTTTTCCATTCAACTTCCCACTGAGGGCAGTTATTGATGTGGTGATCAGTCATCCCACACTTGTAGCAGCCCTCATTAGTCATTTTTTCCGGTACCCTTGCCTTGTTGTAGTTTCCACCTCTTGAGGAGCCCTTTCCTCTCATAAGATATTTCTTGAAATCCTTGGTGATCATCTCCATTTCATCTTCCTCCAGATTTGCTCCTTCAGTGATTCTCAATGCCAGACTCCTTTCTTTCTTGGGAGCATGCATCTTCATTGTCTGCCTTCTAAGTTCATACACAGTGAGATTTCCAATTAGCTCATCCAGTTTGAGAGTTGCAATGTTCTTGGATTCTTTAATTGCAGTGATCTTGCTTTCCCAAGAGACTGGTAGAACCCTTGTTAAAATATTCTCAACCTTGTCTTTCTCAAGAAGAGTCCTTCCAAGAGATTTCAATTCATTAGTTAGTGTAGTGAACCTAGTGTACATCTCTTGAATGGTCTCTCCTTCCTTCATAGAGAAATTCTCATATTGAGAATATAGTAGAGTACCGCTGGATCTCCTCACTTGATCAGTTCCTTCATGAGCCACTTGCAAAGTGTCCCAAACTTCCTTGGCAGTAGTACAACTTTGAATTGTGTTGTACTCATCTGGACCAAGTCCACACACAAGCCATTTCTTGGCCTTAACATTCTTCTCCCACTTTCTCAAATCCTCAACAGTGTAGTCAACTCTTGTCTTTGTCATGTTTACTCCTTCAACATTCTTCTTCATGGTGGCCAAAGGACCATTAGTAACTATGTCCCACAACTCATAGTCTTCACCAATTATATGATCATTACGTGGTTCATATAGAGATGGGACATTTCCCTGGACTTGGCTTGGGGAAGAGATCCTGGCCTTGGTAGAACTTGTCATGTTCTGTTAATAGAGTATATCACAGCTAATGCACTCCACGATTCCGAATACACCTATAAGCTTGCCTCAATCTTAGATTTTTCCTTTATATGCTTTAGTAGATAGAAAGACTCTTTGACGGGCTACTCCCCAAGCAGAACAAACTCACTGCCTCTTCTGAACCGGAACAAGAAAGAGACTGGGAAGTAGCGCGGGAAAGTATGAAATGCTCATTTGCTAGTTAAGTAGATACTTTGTAAAGTGTATTCCTTCCTTGGCAGTACGGTCTCATCATGTTCTTCCACCAGGAGTAGTACTGGCCATTGAAGAGTGGAGGCGTAGTAGTTGATTGTCCTTCCCAGTTCCCAGCTGGTGCACTCATCTTGATCTTTTCCTAAGGTGTTAGCCTCTTCAAGCATAACCTGCTATGATACCAATTGATGTTCTAAATGACAATACTGCACAAGAGGGGAGTGATTTGTGTGGTGTCCAATTTTCACGTGCACTAGTTATAGAATGACCAGGTTCTTCTATGTGTTCCAACCTCGACTGCTTACGGAATAATAAATACAAAAATTAAAGAACACAGAGATTTTTACGTGGAAAACACCTGGTTCAAAAGGTGAAAAAACCACGACCTACTTCCCAGTAGGATTTTCCAAAAACTCTTTACTAATCAGTGAGCCAAATAGCATTTACAAAAACTCTTTTGTAAACCTAGGATTACCTCTAATCCCTTTGTAGCAAACTAGCCTCTAGATGTAGGCGACAAACTCCAAGTTAGCTATAACTTGAAACACACAATACCTATTACAGACGCTTCTAGATAAATCTGAAAAGGTACAAGTTGAAATCACCTACTACAAGTGAACTAGACTAAAAGACAACAGTTGGAACTGGTTCTTCTAGCCGGTTCAAGTAGCTTTAGAGTCGCACATATAAATCTCACACGAACTGCTTGCAAAATTGCCTTGCTAATTTTTCTCTCAATTTTGGCTTAACTTCTGCTTTTATGCGTACATGTACAATAAGAACAATCTGCAATACATAGGATTAGTAGACAAGAGATTTACTAGAGTTCTAATGCTACTCTTCCTTGGTGGAAGAGTTCTAGTTAATCTCAACTCCTCAAATCCTTTCTTATCTTTGATTATATTCTTACTGAATAAGGAGTCTTTCTCCTTATCATTTTGCAATTTTTTTCGATCAGGAGATATCTCTTATTTTACCAGATTTCGTTTATTTCTTGCATGTGCACCTCACGTGCCTTTAACTCTGCTTGTGCATATGTCTGCCAGTGATGGACCTGGCTCATCTTTGAGTTCCTTTGTCAATATTCAAAACCATTCAATTTCTTGGGCCAACACTAACTTATCGCAAGAGTTCGACCTAAGACATCGAGACCTCAGGTTTTAAAGTACGCGTTGCACTCTTTTTTCCTTAGATCGGTTTTTATCCCAAATGGGTTTTTCCGGTGAGGTTTTTAATGAGGCAACAATTATGTGCTACCTAAGGACAGTTCAACAGTATCCAAGGCTTCTTTGTAATCACCCTCGAATACTGGGGGGCATCACCCTCGAATGTTATATTCTCGAGAAAAGTACTTCATGCCAAAGGGCCTCGATAGGGAAACTTTGTAATGGGCCAAACGGTCAAGTGAACTGTGTCCATATATTTTAGTCGAGCCCCGATGGCGAAACATGTAAATATGTATAAATTATTCAAAGAAGCATTCTTTCTTCATTAAAACATTTTTGTGCCTCGAAGATAATACTCTACTATACAAACCTCATGCTTATGATTTTGTGAGAAATGGCTCAAGAGAAAAGTGCAAATATACCTCAAATATTCAGGGACTGCCATCAATGATAAGCATATTCGAGTTATCTAAACTCAAATTCATAAGACCTCAAAGACGCAACCCTCGATCTGTAGTCAAGGCCACCATTATCAGGGACTAAGATTTCGAACAAGTTTGACATGTTATCGAGAAATAATCCCAAGAGGCTACGGCCAAATTAATGCGGCTCGAAGATGTTCTAATTACTCAATAACAATAGGCCTTCAAATTCTTTGAAAAACCGGTTGAAAAAGGCTACGCTCGGCAAACAATCAAAAGGGCTTCGATAAAATCAGCCCTCGAAAAACCTTAAGAGGTATGAAATTATCTTAATAGAAACGTGCTAAAGCACAAAAGGCAAAGGGGTTTCAATCGACATCGAACCCTCAAAAAACCCGATGGGTAAAAAAATACAAGCTAAGGCATAAGGAAACTTTCACTAAGTCTTTTAAGCCAAAAGAGGGAAATAATAGCCATCTTTTAGAGGCCATATCGGCCCAAAGAGCCTAAGGACCAATATAATTAGAGTTCGAATCTTATTCTCACTCAATTCGGACCTAAGGGTTCCACTACTCCAAGCTCGAATGAAATTGATGCTCGAAGATTCATCATAAAACCTTAAGGGGTATGTTACTGTAAGTTCGAAACTTACTCATTACTCGAACTTAATTATAAAAACAATGTAGTCATGGCTTCGATCAAGCCATCCGAAATAAAAATCTCGAACATATTACTGAGCTCGCGGACTCACCGTCACTTAACTAATAACTTAAGGGTTTGTTCTACTCTGAGTTCGAGCTAATGCTCACTCGATTATTGAAGTTACAGCAACAAAAATTTTCACAAGGAAAAGGCAAAAACATATTTGAACATAGAAACTACGAAGGCATTCAAAAGAAGTTTTCTGTTATATATTGAAGGACATGTACAAAAGACCGATCAAGGTCTGACAAAAAGAAAAGAAAAATAAGAGAAGTTCTAACTACGGTCAGGGTCGACATCTCCTTCGAGGGAAACTTCCCTGGGAGAAACTTCTCCTTCAGGCCCCTCGCCGGATTCGCCTCGACTGCCTTCTTCATCATCGTCTTCATCGTCGGAGGAGGTAAACATCTTAGCATCAACTTCGAGTGCCTTAGATTGGGATTCTCCTTAGTAAGGTCAAAACCTCGAGCATGGATTTCCTTGAGGGTTTCCCTCCGGCATCGGCACTTTGCCTAAACATTGCTCTATCACTCTCGATCAAAAGCCTCCCTTGCTATGTTTGAGCAGCTTCAGCATCGTCCCGATACATGGTAATGGACTTGTCCGCCATAACCTTCGTCTTCTCGATCTCCGCCTTGGCCTTAGCGAGCCTAGCTTCAAGCTCCTCGATCCTTTTGTCTTGGGCCGAGATTTTCTCTTTGATGCCCCAAAGTTGAACCTCGGTCGATGACAGTTTGTCCGAGGTAGTCTCTTTTTTCACATCCAGGCAGTCCATATTCTCCTTCCACCAAGAACAAGCCTTGACCTAATCTATCTCTCCACGAAGCAACTCGATCTTTTCAACCATTTGAAGGTCCTTTATAGTTTCGTACTTTTGGCCACAAAGAAGCTTCAGAGCGTTCCTCTCCTCCGAGACCTTCTGGAGCTCGGTTTTACACTGTCTAAGGTCGACTTAAATTTGGGGAAAGACTGCATAAAAAAAGGGAAAGATGCATGTAAGACTTGAAGTACAAAATAAGAAAAGGGATTGCAGCAACTAATGCTTACCCGAGATAGAAGATGTTGGGCCTCTTCAAAGAGAATCGAGATGTCATTGAGATTGGAGGCATCATCGACCCCAGTGAAGCAATCCCGAAAGGGATCCCCTACACTAGAGCCTCCTCCTATATCAGGTATCTTCAACTCCCGAGCCTTCCTTAGTGCCTCCTCAAAAAAAGTCAGAAGATAAGGCAAGTCACCTGCTAGCATGGCCCCGAGCAAGTCGCTCGGGGTGCTCTGATCGATCTTCGGGGTCTCAGAACCGGCCTCGTACGGTGTAATTGCAGATGGTCAAGAAATGATCTAGATCTCTGGTGACTCGGTTTCCTCACCCTAATCTTTTTTGGAAGCCCCATCAACACAAGGCTTGATTTCAGTAGCCGCCGTCGGCTTAGAAGGTTTGGTGACCTCGACGACTTTCCTTGGTCGGACCGTTAGTGCCGAGGCACCTTCTTCTTCTTCTTCTTCTTCTTCTTCTTCTTCTTCTTCTTCGTCTCTCAGGTTTCGGACCGAGTCCACAGTGAGAGAGATTACTTTCCTCCTCACCCTTAGAGTCTTGGGATTGGAGTCCTCAGACTGCGAGGCACCTCTCTTCTTTTTGTCTTTCCTCGGCTTTGGAACCGGGGACTTGGCCTCTTCTTCGCCACTCGAGGGTCTCAATATGGCATCCTTGTTCAGGCATGCATAAAAGAAGATTAGTAATGAATGAGGTACAAAGAGTATTTCTGAATATGAAAGGAGATCCTTACCGTGGTTCTTGGCCTCCCATCTTCCATTTTCCAAATCACGCCATGTGCGTTCGGCATAAGAGGAAGTTGAGGCTAACTTCTAAACCCAACCTTCGAGGTCGGGCACCGCTTGAGGCATACCAAGGAATATCTGCATCTCGAAAGAGAATATTAGGCGAAGTCGAAGAGGGTACGAAGAACAAAGTTTAAAAGATCACTTACGGTCGGGGTTCCACTCCTCAAGGAATGACATCTTCTCCTCCGGGATAATGTCACGGGTCCTCACCCGTATAAAGCAGCTCATCAAACCCCGATCCTTATCCTCGTCGACGGTCAAGAACAAGGCCTTTGTTGCCCAGCGTTTGAGCTTGATTAGTCCTCGATAGATTCGAGGCCGGTACATCCGCATAAGGTGGCTTAGGGTAAACTGGATCCCCTCGGCCTTGCTAGAGAAAAAACGCATCATGATTGCTATGTGCCATAGAGAGGGATGGATTTGGGCGATAGTGACCTGATATCTTTTGCAGAAATCAATGATCACCGGGTCAAGGGGACCAAATGTGAAGGGGTAAGTGTAAACACTTAGAAACCCCTCCACATGAGTAGTGATGCTCTCTTCGGGAGCAGGTATTTGCACTATGACCTCGGGACCCCAGTTACAGCCCCTCTTACTGGCCTCGAGGTGACTAGTCATTATGGAACACATGTACATCGATACATGCTCGCATCGGCCTAGGACCAATGAAGGGTTTTCGATCTTGAAATCATATTTTAGAGCACACAGGCCAGAAACGTACTCATGGGGAAGCGGCTCCACTAGTGCCTTGTCGCCGGACGACCGGGAAGAAGAGGAGGAAATTTTCTCCTTATACGGTACGGTCTTTGAAGTTTTCTCCATTGATAGAAGTAAACAAGGGCGAAGGAAGATGAAAAGCTGGTGGTTCCGGTGCTAACAAAGATGGCTCAACATGCGGCAAAAGAGAGGAGATGTAGAGAGTTAGAACTCAAAGGTTTGATTAGAGCAAAGTAAAGTTGATTCAATAAAGGAACATGTATTTATAGACTCACGGGGACGGTTCGGTGGCGCTAGTGGCTGACCGCTAATTGACAGGCATTAATGATTTGGAAAACTATACCGATGGGACTTTTCGGTCACGTCCATCGCTTATGTCACGAGGGTGATGCCATGATCGATATTTCAGAAAATCGAGGTTCAAATTATTTCTTATCATTTTACTCTAAGAAATGCGGGGACTATCTGTACACGGTCAAAATCGGGCATATCCGATTTCATAGGCATATGAGCTGCCTCTAAGATAAGCTCGTAATGGACCAAGCCCGAGTTCGAAGACAAAATATTTAGCATGGAAATCGAGGTGTTCGCTGAAGATCGAGATCGAGTATGACTGACTTCGAGTGAAGTGTGGTAACGAAATAGCAAGATATTAGCAACCGATCGAAGATCTCGGCGAAAATCCCGGAATAGATCGAATCATGCAGTTATTGACGCCAATCGTGGGATGCATTTCCGTATTAGAATTGTACCTTATTTAGGATTCCTCTGTTATATAAAGAGGGGTCTCATTCATTTGTAGCATCATGATTCGCCGATAAAAAATATACACGCTGCTCTCTGTTTCACTTACTATTTATTATTGTTCATTATTGTTCGCTGTTGTTCTTCATCGTTCTTATTATCAAACCTCGAGACCATCTCGAATCGAGGTCGAAACACTACTAGAACTCTAGTTTGATTTATTTTACTATTCAATTTATTCATTTAGTTCATTGTTTATCAATATTATACGAAAATTAATAATAATAATTAGTGGTGAATTGTGCCTTTGGTTTTTAAAAGTTTTGGAACTATGATTTTTCGGTCAAGGTCCGATTGCCGGTCTGAAGTCCGGTTGCCGTATTTCTCTATTTTGGTTTCATCCAAAATCCAGATTTTGTATTCTTTCTTTGTTCACTAATATTAATCTTTAAAAGAAAAAACCTGGATTGATTTTCAGTTTTTTATCGAAATCTGGCATGATATCATTTTTCCGGTGAATCCAGCATTTTCCGGTGACCGTCACATCATTCTTACTTTCTAAAAGAAAAAGAAAAGAAAGCGTCAGAGAAGGTTTTTTTTTTGCTTTTCGGATTTGGCATTGACAAGTTTTCGAACTGTGATTTTAAATTTGGCTTTGATTTTGTTCTTCATTTTTCGAAGCGTCCAATTGTTTAATTATTGAGCGCTAGAATTTTGTGGTGAATTGCGCCTTTGGTTTTTAAAAGTTTTGGAACTATGATTTTCCGGTCAAGGTCTGATTGCCGGTCCGAAGTCTAGTTGCCGGATTTCTCTATTTCAGTTTCATCCGAAATCCAGATTTGTTAATCTTTCTCTGTTCACTAATATTAATCTTTTAAAAGAAAAAACCTGGCCTGATTTTCATTTTTTGATCGAAATCTGGCCTGATATCATTTTTTCGGTGAATCCAATATTTTTCGGTGATTGTAATCTTTCTCTGTTCCATTTCTTTTTTCTCCTTGTGTAATAAGTTTAACACCTCTGTTTCAATCCAAATTTCAATTTGTCTTGGAGTTCCGGATTTCAACACTCTATCCTGGATTTTAGAATTACATCATATTAGTGAAATTCCTATAATACTTCAGATTTTCTTTCTCATATTGGGGTTTTGATAGAGAAATTCAATTAGGCATTCCAAAGTTTCTATACAGTACAACTGTCGTCCGATTAGTCGGAGTTCAAATCCGAACTTCGAATTTGCAGTGTACCTGATATTGCAATGGATATTTCGTTGTTGGGTCAGCGATTTTCCAACCGTCGTTGCTAAAAAGACTGTAATTTGACATGTTGGAATTATTATTAGCAGTTGAAGAATTGTTGTTGAGCGGATTGATTTTTCGGCAAAGTTCGTTCATTCTTCTGGATATTTATCGGTTATTCGATTGAAAGTTCGCCGGAGCACCAGACTTTTCGGCATCCATCGGAGCAGCAGTAGCCAGCAGATTTGGAAGCGCATCCGGACATCCTCGACTGTGATCCAGGTTCCATCTTTCTTGGATTGTATTTGCACATATCTATTTACTGTTGCCTTGCCAGCAATTTTGATTGGATTAATTGCTTTTTCTCTCTTTTCTATTAGTGTTTTAAGCTTAAGGTTTCATCTATTTATTTTAGTTTTGTGTTTTCATAGGGGTAGTTTCGTAGACGTGGTAGATCCGTTGTTCTAGTGCCTGTTCGCATTTCTGTTCTCGTAGTCACTCCTTTGAGTTGTTCTTAGCTCTCGGGTTCGTAGCTTGTAGTCCTTCATTCCCGTTTTTGGTTCTTAGTGGTAGTGTTCACCTAATACCCTTTTCTTATTAGTGAACGATGTGAGAGTAAGGTCATTCCTCAGGCGGGGCTTGGGGTGGGGTCCAAGGGTGGGAAGGGGGTAGGAAAGCCTCTAGGTTGAGAATTGGGTCTTGGAACATTTGGACGTTGACAGAGAAGTCTAAAGAGTTATCTAAGATTCTTCAGAAAAGGAAGATCAACATAGCATGTGTTCAGGAGACTAGATGTAAGGGTACTAGGGCACGAGATGTAGACAGGTTTAAACTATGGTACTCAGGGAACGCTGGGGAAAGAATGGGGTAGGTATTTTAGTAGACAGGGACCTTAGGGAGCTCGTGGTTGAGGTTAGGAGGGTAAATGATAGATTGATGAGTATTAAGTTGGTAGTTGGTGGGTTTACTGTAAACATGATTAGTGCATATGCTCCTCAGGTAGGTTTGAACCAGGAGGTCAAGAAGCAATTTTGGGATGATTTGGACGAGATGGTGCGTAGTATCCTGCACACAGAGAAGTTGTTCATTGGCGGAGATTTCAATGGTCATATTGGGGCTAATTTTAGGGGTTATAATGATGTGCATGGCGGGTACGGTTTTGGGGATACGAATGAGGGAGGTAATTCATCGTTGGAGTTTGCTAGAGATTTTGATTTGGTTATAGCTAACTCGAGTTTCCCGAAGAGGGAAGAGCACCTAGTCACTTCCCGAAATTCAATGGGCAAGACACAGATTGATTATCTTCTCTGCAGGAAATGTGATAAAGGTCTGTGCACTGACTGCAAGGTCATCCCGAGTGAGCAACTTTTTCAAAATGCTTCCAAATGGAGTACCAAACGGGCAAACATTGCTCGTGCCCGAAAACCCTTCATGTTCTCGAGCAAAGAGGGACAGCTGTGAACACCCAATTTTTGCCCCGCATGGAAATTACTCCTAAAAATAATCAAAAAATAACTTTTAATGAATTTTAGGAACTTTTCTTTATTTAGTTGCATTTCATGCATGTTTAATATTTTAAAATCATAGAAAAATCATAAAAAATGTCGCATTTTTTCATTTCATGTAATCTTAGGTTTAATTCGCATTTTTAGAAATTAATTACCCTTTAATTGATAGATTAATATATAAAAGTCACAAAAAATATACATTAGCTTAATTAATTAGTTTATTTAATTAGTTAAACTTTTAATTAGGACTTTTTGATAAAAGAAATTTAATTAGTAGTAAGATAACTATTTTTGAAAGATAAAATTTGCCCTTGTTTCAAATTAGCCTAATTTCAGGGCCCAAAATCCCAGGCCCAACTAAATTCCCCCACATTACAACCCTAATCCCTTCCACTATATAATAGCGACCTAATTACCTACCCATGGGCACATTTACAGATTAGAAGGAAATAACCTAGAGCTCTAGAAGAATAAAGTTGCGCCGCAACAACAGAGCTGTGCAGCAGCATAAAGACTTCATTTTTCGCACCTGAAAAGAAGCTGAAACTTCTTCAAGAGCAGAAGCTAGCTGCAAGACAGTCCAAAACGAGCTCCAAAATGCTGCCAAAAAATACAGCAGTTCACCTTCCAAAACAATCTCCAAATACCACCTAAACCAGCTGAAAATTCACCACCAACCATCAAAACCACTCATAAACTAGCATAAACGAAACCCATCACTGCTGCTGATGAACGATGGTTCGAAGCTCTGTTTTCGGCTAGAGTCTTACATGAAAAAGGGTCAAGTCGAGGTTGCCCGGATTTCGGCCGAGGTCTTGTCCGCAGTTTGTTAGTCATTCTCATTTAATTGAGGCCCGTTTCCTGAAATCTAAAATTTGGATCTTTTTTTTACGGTTTACTTTGTGTTATCTCGGTTATGCTTGAATAAACTGTGGCAGTATTAATAGTCTTATATGTGTCGATATGTTCTTTGGTTTGAAATGTTGACATCTTTAGATTTTAAGTTTTGAATACTCTGCTTGTTTGTTTAGAAAATGTTTTAGATATTTATAATTTGTTTTTTTTCTCTCTCGTGTGTGTTAGTTGAAATGTAAAAATAATTAGTAGAAACAGAAGTTTACGTGTTTGAAAATTACAATCTATTAATATAAGATATTAGATTAATTATTGAAATTAGGTTGTGATAGAGGATTTGCTTTTAAAATTACAGCTTTGATCTTAGTCATTTGATGTGTGAATTGATTCAATTTCAAGGGTAGTGATCTAAGTTTGTTAGAATGTTGAGGGTTTGATTGGGTTGGTTTCGAAATGAACCTAGTCTATTGGACCTATTTGTGAGCACCCAATTTTTATCCCGTACGGAAATCAACAATAATTAAAATTAATACGTTGTAAATTGCGGGTGTATTTCATGTGGCGCGGTAACGATGTGTCTAAAAACAACAAGTGCCCTCCATCGTGACTTGTTTTAAGATAAATCCATAAATATCAAAAGCAGTTTATGTACATATCCTGTAAGCTAAAAAATACCTCTTTTAGATAAAAACTATATAACTTTAGAAAAATAACCGAATATTGCTTCAAATAAGAATTTTAAACTGTCACGACCATAGTCGTGACTATATAATCTACACTCGGGTGTGACAACTCATGTCCCCGACTCTAACTCAAAACCATAATAAAAATAACATGTTGTAATCGTGGGTGCATTTCATGTGGCGCGGTTACAATATGTCAAAAAACAAACAAGTCACGTCATCGTGACTTGTTTCAAGATAAATCTATAAATATTAAAAGCGACTTAAAAATTAAAAAGGCTAAATGCACAATACGCTAAAACATTTAAATAACCAGATAATTTAGGCCAAAATATTAATAGTTAAGCGACCGTTCTAGAATCACGGAACTGGGGAATGCCTAACACCTTCTCCCGGGTTAACAAAATTCCTTACTCGAATTTCTGGTACGCAGACAACTTAAAACAGAGTCAAAATTCCTCGGTTTGGGATTTTTAATAAAAAACAGTGTCCTGGAACATCGTCAAAAATCCGGGTGGCGACTCTAAAACTAAAATAAATCCCAAAATCGAATAATGTCATTTTAAGTTGAAAAACTCCTATATTACCCTTAACAGTGAAAAAGGAGGTGTGACAGTTTTTGCGACTCTGCTGGGGATTAGAACCCAAAATCTCTGGTTCAGGGTTCAAGAATCCGAGCTTAGAATAACTGTTATACTTGGCTTTATTATCTGATTTGTACATGTTTGAACGTAATGTGCTAAATTCTGCTTTTTACCGCTTTGATATTGTTGGACTTTATATAAACTGTGCCGAAACCCTTCTTCTCTCTGAGTCTTCTAAATCATCTGGGAAGTGTGCACTTCGTGTGACTTCTTTTCTGTTAGAGTCATCCAAATTTTAGAACGAGGTACGGACAAGTTTCAAAGCCGGTGAAGCTTCTGTATTCCCGGTACGCTGCACCGACCTCAGCTCGAGCTGTCCGCTCGGGTAAGCCTTGTCCAGAACAAAACCCCAGGATATAAACCTAGTATAACATAGCCTCATGTCGGATCCCTAGTAGGAACGATTATTTGCATCATGTGCATTTGACTTAGGGGACTCAACACAGGGGTTGGGTCCGTCTAGGACAGGTGAACCCGAAATAAAAGACCATCTTGATGCATCTTACCTGCTATGTGTATAATATTTTGTTTTGGCTTGTTTGTTGACCGAATAAAGAAAAAAATATCAGAAAAACCAAGAGTGAGATAGAATAGAAAATTTACCCGATTTTTGAAAACCCTGATACTTGAAAATGTAATGAAACTCTGTCAAAATTTTTGAAAGATGGAGAAAGAGAAAATGTATTTAAAAAAAAGGAAAATAAGTTAATATCATGTTTCCCCGGTTCCGTCAAAATTGGCAGAACTACGCGGGTCTGATTCTCACCGGATATGAGATACGTAGGCAAACCTCATCGGTTCCTGTCACGACCCAAAATCCTAATCCGGGTCGTGATGGCGCCCATCGACGGGGTTAGGCAAGCCAACACAAATTACACTAAGTGTTACCCTTCACATCTAATCGAACAAGTCAATAATTACCAGTTTAAAACAACTAACATGATACTAGCCTTGAGTTGCAGGAAAAACATAGTAAATACAAGGCCGAAATAAAATATATACATAGCTATACAACCCAAAACCCAAAATATACATACACTACGCGTGTGTGCCAGGAACTAGTGTCACGAGTGTCATGGGAAACTACTGAATATACAATGGCTACAATATATACAGAGTCTCAGTCTAAGGGAAATGGACAGAGAATATAACAAAAGAACTCTAGGGTGCTACTAGGAAGTCGCCGGGAAAGCAGCTCACCATGAAGTATGACCACGCTATCAATATCTAGCACTGGCCTGATAATCAGAAGTACCAGCCTTCGGACCTGTACAATCAAGTACAAAAAAGAAAAGAAAGTGCAGCATGAGTACATATTAAATAAATATGTACCCAGTGAGTATCCCGCCAAACTCGAAGAAGTAGTGACGAGAGGTCGACTCGATACTCACTAAGGTCCAACAATAATAACCTATGGTAGAGTATAATGAAATACAATATGCATGTCAGGGAGATAAGCAACAAGTATATATATGAAGAGCAGAAATCCAAACAATTGCTGAATTAAACAATAAAGCACTTTCAATGGTAAAACCACCAAACGAAACAATAACCACAAATTCTTAGATCTGTCGTGGCATACAGCCCGCTCCCATAGGGTACCTTCTACACTCGCCGTGGCGTACGGACCGATCCCATGTTCACTTCAATTTCTTTTCAACACTGGCGTGGCGTACGGCGCGATCCCAGATTCATTTCAATTTCTTTTCAACACTGTCGTTGCGTCCGGCCCGATCCCATATTCATTTCCATTTCTTTTCAACACTGCCGTGGCGTACGGCCCGATCCCATATTCATTTCAATTTCTTTTCAACACTGCTGTGGCGTACGGCCTGATCCCATATTCATTTCCATTTCTTATCAAATCTGCCGTGGCGTACGGCCCGATCCCATATTCATTTTAAATTTTTTTCAACACTGTCGTGGCGTACGGCCCGATCCCATATTCATTTCAATTTCTTTTCATAACTATTCCGTTCCATTCAACAATTTTTTTCATAAAGCCCTTAGGGGAAATAATACTACGCAATACATAATCTCATAATACATATGGCGTCACAATGAATCATATAAAGCATTACGAGGAAGCATATATGGCACGATGTGGGCCTAACTACCCGTACATAACAATAATAGCCGCTACGTACGGACTCTCATCACTTG
>ML284273.1:0-35349 GCA_005239495.1 Nicotiana undulata
GTTTAGTGGCTAACTCGATCAAATACAGTATTGAGTGCCAGTCGTGCCTCCCCTAGTTTGGGGCCGTGACAAAATCCATGAAACAATGCCAAATAATCATGCGCACACAGGAATAAGACAACCGGCCGGAGTCATAAGAAACAAATAGTTATGCACTGCTGGGGATCGACCGGCCCGTCCCAAAAGTGCATGCTTACCATAGCCATATCTACGCACTGCCGAGGATCGATCGACCCGTCCCAAAAGTGCGTCTTTCAATGTAACCCTATCATAACATAGTACAACTTTGTCCATGCACTGCCGAGCATTGAACGGCCCGTACCAAGAGTGCATCCTTAATTATATCATCTCTGTGCACTGCCGGGGATCGATCGGCCTGTCCCAAAAGTGCACCTTTCAATCCGTCGTAACGTACGGCCCGCTCCCATGAGAGTGGGGAAATCACACATCGTTCGCGGAATGTAAATTGAGAAGCTATCACATGCACACACAATAACTTATAAAACTCACTTTCCATAACAAATTCCTTTCAATTCAACAATTTCCATAAAGCCTCAGAAGAACAATACAATACATAACATGATCTCGTAGTACATATGGCATCACAATGAATCATATAAAGCATTACACGGAAGCATATAAGGCATTACAAGGAAGCATATAAGACATGATGTGGGCCAGACTACCCGGACATAACAATGATAGCCGCTACGTACGGACTCTCGTCACTTGGTGTGTACGTAGCCTCCAAACAATTTACTCATAGGCAATACATCACCTATGGGGACAATTCCCTCTTACAAGGTTAGAAAGGAGACTCACCTCATGTCGAATCTACCCCTCGGACCCGATCTGTTGGGCCCCTAGTTTAGTTAGCTAGTATGTTTAGTGGCTAACTCGATCAAATACAGTATCGAGTGCCAGTCGTGCCTCCCCTAGTTTGGGGCTGTGTCAAAATCCATGAAACAATGTCAAATAATCATGCACACACAGGAATAAGACAACCGGCCGGAGTCATAAGAAAAATAGCTATGCACTGCCGGGGATCTACCGGCCCGGCCCAAAATTGCAGGCTTACCATAACCATATCTACGCACTGCCAAGGATCGATCGGCCCATCCCAAAAGTGCATCTTTCAATGTAACCCTATCATAACATATTACAACTTCGTCCATGCACTACCGAGGATCGTATGGCCCGTACCAAAAGTGCATTCTTAATTATATCATCTCTGTGCACTGCCGGGGATCGATCGGCCCATCCCAAAAGTGTACCTTTCAATCCGCTGTGGCGTACGACCCGCTCCCATGAGAGTGGGGGAAATCACACATCGCTCGCGGAATGTAAATTGCGAAGCGGTCACATGCACACACAATAACTTATAAAACTCACTTTCCATAACAAATTCCTTTCAATTCAACAATTTCCATAAAGCCTCAGAGGAACAATACTATACATAACATGATCTCATACTACATATGGCGTCACAATGAATCATATAAAGCATTACAAGTAAGCATATAAGGCATTACAAGGAAGCATATAAGACATGATGTGGACCTAACTACCCAGACATAACAATGATAGCCGCTACGTACGGACTCTCGTCACTTGGTGTGTACGTAGCCTCCAAACAATTTACTCATAGGCAATACATCACCTATGGGGACAATTCCCTCTTACAAGGTTAGAAAGGAGACTCACCTCATGTCGAATCTACCCCTCGGACCACAATTGCGCCCGAAACTCCGAACTCTACACCCGAGGACTCGCAACTAGCCAAAAAGTGTACAATTAAATCAATGCATGCATAATGTGGGAAATTATCTTAGTTATCCAATATAATCACTATTCTTGAAAAATTCTCAAATTCCAACACCGGTCCCGCATGTTCAAATTCCAAAAATTCTCGAAGGGATCACTCACCCATAGCCTAAGGATCAGTAAGGTGTGATATCTACTTGAATTCATGGCCTAAAACGGAAAATCACAAATCCTCAAGAGCCCTAAAATTACTACCTAATTCCATGATTTTTGATAATTTAGTAGGGAATTTAACTAGGAATTGATGTTTGAAACTAGTAAAACCATGGAATTTACTTACCTCAATAACAGTGGTGGAAGGTTCCTTGAAGAGATCTTTAAATACTTGAGGAGGAAGATGAAAATGGAGGAAATAGGCTAAGTCCCGTATTTAATAAAACTGCCCAAGTATTCCTTCACTGCGATCGCGACAAGGGCCCTACGATCGCGAAGGCCAACTGGCCAGACCTCTGTGATCGCGGAAGAGGTCCTGCGATCGCGAAGAGTAAATGTGCCCGGCCCTGACTTGACACTATGCGATCGCGAGGATGGGGTTGCGATCGCGAAGGCATGGAGTCCAGCCTTCCGCGATCGCGAAGACTGGGATGCGATCGCGAAGGCCAAGGGTCCAACCTTCCGCGATCGCGAAGAACAATCAGCAGCCCAGCCAAATTCCTTCTCCGCGATCGCGACCCACCTTCTGCGATCGCGAAGCAGGAAACCAGACAGCAAAAATTTGGTTTTTCCAACTTAGCTCCCGGGGGTCCAAAACTCACTCAAGCCCCTCGGGACCCCGTCCAAAAGCACCGGCAAGTCTGTATTTATGATACAGACTCGCTCGAACTTTCGAAACGTGAAAAACTTAAGATTCAACCCTAAAACCAAAATTAATCAAGCTTAAGAACTTAAGATTCTAGAATTCATTTCAATGCGCCGAACCGGCCTATACTACTCGGAATGATTTCAAATTTTGCAGATAAGTCATAAATGACATAACGAAACTATTCCCGGTCTCGGAATTTCATTCGGACATCGGTAACATAAAAACACGTTCCAAACCAAATTTCAATTTCTATGAAAATCCTTAAAACTTCATTAACTCTCAATTTCCCATTTTGATCCGAAACTCGTCAAATCAAGTCCATTTCTTACCAAATTTCATAGATAACTTAAATAACACATATTGAACCTGTTCCGGGCTCCGGAACCATAATACGGGCTCGACAGCACAGGTTTCACATCGAGGTTCATTTTCATAAGCCTTTATTATTTTCAGAAAATAATTTTCTTTAAAAATTCATTTCTCGGAATTGGGTCCTCGGAATTCGATTCCGGGCATACGCCCAAGTCCCATATTTTCCTACAGACCTTCCGGGACCGCCAAATCACGGGCCCAGGTTCGTTTACCAAAAATGTTTACCAAAGTCAACTTTATTCAATTAATTATCATAAATTCAACTCTTTATCAAGTTTACACATAAAGGCTTCCCGGATACGCGCCCGGGCTACACATGCACATCGAGGTGATATTAACGGAGGCTTTCGGGGCCTCGGAATACAGTCATAATTAAATTCACATACGATGACCTTTAGGGTCATAACAGTAATGACCCGGCCAGTCGATCCGTAGAATCTGCATTATGTTTACCGCTTTTGCCTTGTCATAGGTTGGTATACTGTTTATGATGTGTTGGAGCCAGTTGGATCAGATTCATAATGGTTTTAGTGAGAATTGAGACACTTAGCCTCTGAAAGTAGCTTTATAGTTGGAAAAGTCAACGGGGAGTTGACTTATTGGTAAACGATCTCGGAATGCGGATTCTATGGCACGGATAGCTTTGTTAGGTGATTTGAGAATTAGGAGTGTGTTTGGATTGTTTTTGGGATGTCCGATGTAGAATTACGCTTGAATTGGCGAGAATTAGTTTTTGGCGATTTCTGGTTGGCAGTGGAAAATAGGCTATCGGGGTCAGAATGGAATTCCAATAGTTGGAACAGGTTCGTAATGTCATTTTGGATATGTGTGCAAGATTTCAGATCAATCGGAGGTGTTTTGGATGGTTTCGGCATCGTTGGTGGAATTTAGGAATTTCAAAGTTCATAGGCTTGAATTCAATGTGTTTTTGGTGTTTTGATGTTATTTTGGGTGTTCCGAGAGTGAAAATATGTTTAAATGATCATTTATGATGTGTTGGTATATTTGGTTGGAGTCCCGAGGGGATCGGGATTGATTTCGGATGGTTAACGGAAAGTTTTGGAGTTGGAAAATGCAGCAAACTGCTGCTGGTGTGCTGTTACTGTGATTTCTGCACCTGCGGATGTTTGACTACAGGTTCGAGCCGCATGAGCAATCATTTAGGCGCATCTGCGGAGTCGCATGTGCGATTCCTGGGCCATAGGTGCGAGATTTGGCAGTTTAATGAATTTCCGCAGGTGCGAGAAAAAGGGCCGCAGGTGCGAAATGCCTGGGCAGAACATATAAAAGGGGGCTGAACGATTATTAGTATTCTTTTCACCATTGTTGTGCGGGTTCCGAGCGTTTTGAGGGTTTTTGAAGAGGAAAGCGTTTGTGCATCATTGAGGTAAGCTTTTTGGACTTATTAACTCGATTATATGTGATTAAGGACCTAATTAGTAGTGTTTAATTGGGGAAAATCAGTGGAAAAAGGGGAAACTAGGGCTTGAGTTTAAGAGACCTTTTAGCGGTGATTTGAGGGGTCATTTGGACTCCAATTTCAGAGTTCTTTATATGTATAGACTTGTGAGATGATGAGGATCATTTTGGTATAAAATTTTTCGAGTTTTGAGACGTGGGCTCGGGGGTCGGGTTTTGGCTAATTTCTGGTTTTGTGCATAAAGTTGATATTTTTCGATTGAGTTTCATCCCCCTAGCATAATTTGATGTGAAAAATCAGAACTTCATAGATTTGGAGCACTCGGAAGTTGATTCGAGGGGAAAGCGTGTTGCGGAGTAGCTTTTCGTGCTAGTTTGAGGTAAGTAATGTCTTTAAATCATGTCATGAGGGTATGAAACCTCGTACTTTACATCCTTTCACGATTTTGGCGTGACGCACACACTGAACGACGAGTGTGGGGCGTGCACAAATTTGAAATTTGGAAATATGTTCCTTTTGAGGCAACTATTGAGTTGCGAAGCTGTTTTTGAAGCATATGTTTTATAGTATTAATATATTTTGATATATTTGGGTTGTAAGCCACGCTTGGGGCCTAGTGTCGATCTCTGTTAACCCCTTGGGGGCTATTTTTCTGATATTCCTCACGTATAAATTATGATTTTACACTCAGTCTTTTCTTGTTAAATTGTTGACACTCAGATTTGTTGATATGATTATTTCCTGAAATGAAATACTGTTTTGGGTCGAGAACCCCGTTTATTTATGGCCCGAGTGGCATCTTGAGAGTGTCTGACTGAGTGAGGCTGAGGGCCAATATTGTGTCACGACCCGAAATCCCACCTTCAGGTCGTGATTGCGTCTAACATTGAACCCGCTAGACAAGCTAACATTTTTAGTTAACTTTACTATTTTCTTTAAATGAGACATCAAAGGAAAGCAATAAATATGAAAAATTGAATAAGTATACGGGAACTACGAGTTCAACAACTGAATGTAATAAATATCCTGAAATTTTCTTACATAAATACCCAGAACTGGTGTCACAAAATCTCACGGACAGTCTAAGAGTTTGCTAAATACAATTGTCTGAAACAAGTAAATACAACTGTCTTGGAACTACTTAAATAAGACATAAAATGAGAGAAAAGAGTAGGAGGTAACGCCAAGGCCCACGAACGTCTGCGGGACTACCTCTATGTCGCCTGTGTGGACTGAAGGATACTCCCTCTATTAGTGTCCGCTGGGTCTAGCTGCGTAATCTGCACAACATAAAGAAGTGCAGGTGTAGCATCAAAACAACCGACCCCATGTACTGAGTAAGTGTCGAGCCTAACCTCGTCGAAGTAGTGACGAGTCTAGACACGACAACAATCAAATACCTGCACAGTTCTACAATATATAACAGGGAAGTAATAGAAATAACAGTTAAGTACGAGAGGATGGGGAACATGTACTGGGGGAAACAAGAGATAATAATAATAATAATAATGAAATACATGAACAAGGTAAACAATATAACAGAATGAAAGTCAACAGAAAGAACAACACAAACAAATATGTACATGGCATCACCCTTCGTGCTTTTACTCTCATCCTTACCAAAACAGGTACACGGCATCAACCTTTATGATTTTACTCTCATCCTCACAATGCAATAAATAACAAATGGGCACGGCATGATCCTTCGTTCTTATAAATGTAAAATCATGGCACGACATCACCCTTCGTGCTTTTACTCTCATCCTCACAATGCAATAAATATAATAAACGGGCACGGCATTATCCTTCGTGCGTATAAATGTAAAATCATGGCACGACATCACCCTTCGTGCTTTTACTCTCATCCTCACAATGCAATAAATAAATAAACGGGCACGGCATGATCCTTCGTGCGTATAAATGTAAAATCATGGAGCGTCATCACCCTTCGTGCTTTTACTCTCTTCCTCACTATGCAATGAATGAAATGAATACACGGAATCACCCTTCGTGCTTTACACTCTTCCTCACCCAATCAACAAGAAACAACAACTTGGCAAGGAAGTTAACAGTAGAAAAATACAATTCATAACCACCCATCAAGGGGATAACCACCAAAATGATACAGCCTGGCAAGGGACTCAGCTATAACCAATCTTATACGAGTATATATAACTTAATGGAATCAATCCTCAACTAGAACAACTTATCACAAATCCTTAAGCACGTATTCTCAGCAATTGAATAACTTCCAAAATGATGCTACTTCATAACACAATAAGAATCGAAGTAAGAACATGTAATACATCAAAATTGACTCGCGGGCATGCTTGACAAACAATGTATAGGTACTCATCACCTCACCTATACATTGAACATGATAGAAACAACTAACACATATGACTCAACACATATTCCCTCAAGCTAAAGTTAGGCCAAACACTTACTTCGGCTCCAAGAATGCAAATCACGCCTCTAGCACCGCTTTTACTCTCAAACTCGACTCCGAAACGATAGTATCTAGACATAATTGACTTAATAACATCAATAATTACTTAATAATTCAATTCCAAAGCCTAATTATAGATTTCCCTTCATTCTTTCAAAAATCCAAAAATCCGACCCCGGGCCTGCTTGGTCCAAACACGAGGTTCGGACCAAAATCCGATCACCCATTCCCCCACGAGCCCGAATATACAATTTTCTTTGAAATCCGACCCCAAAACGGGGTTGAATTCTCAAAAATTCAAAAAGCCCTAACTCTACCCAAAATCCCAATTTCTATCTCTAAATCCCCTGATTTTAGGCCTAGAATCTAATAATGGTTGATGAAAATGGAAGAAAATGGAGTCAAGAACACTTACCTATGAAGCTAAGGTGATGAAGCTCTTCAAAAATGGCCAAAGGAGGTTTGGAGAAGAAGTAGGTAGTGGAAAAATGTGAAATCCCGTGTTAGTATTCTATTTTGGGGTATTAAATGACTCGAGGCTCAAAACCAAATGTACACACGACTTCAAAATCATCCTACGGACTTATTCGAGTAATAAAACCACCAAAATAACATCAAAAGCAATGAATTAAACTCCAAAATCTATAGAATTTTCTCAAACTTCATAAATTATCAAATTTCCCATTTCTAGTCCGATTCACGTCAAACCAAGTCCGTTTCTTACCAAATTTCACAGAAAACACATAATAACCATATTGAACATGTTCTGTGCCCCGGAACAATAATACGGGCCTGGTAACACAGATTTCACATCAAAGTTCATTTTCAAAAGCCTTTATATTTTTCGAAAAACAATTTTCTTTAAAAAGTCATTTCTCGGAATTCGATTCCGAGCATACGCTCAAGTCCCATATTTTTCTACGGACCCTCCGGGACCGTCAAATCACAGGTCCGGGTCCGTTTAACAAAAATGTTGACCAAAGTCAACTTTACAAAATAAATTATCATAAATTAAACGTTTATTCAATTTTCCACATAAAGGCTTCCAGGCTACGCGCCCGGGCTTCGCACGCATATCGGGGTGAGTTAAACGGAGGCTTTCAGGGCCTCGGAACACAGATTTAGCTATAATTACACGGGATGACCTTTTGGGTCATCACACTCTCCACCTCTAAAACAAACGTTCGTCCTCGAACGGACATAGAAAGGTACCTGAATCGGGGAAAAGATGGGGATATCGGCTCCGTGTATCGGACTCGGACTCCCAGGTAGCTGCCTCAACAGGCTGACCTCTCCACTGAACACGAACCAAAGGATAACTCTTTGATCTCAACCGTCGAACCTGCGAGCTAGTATGGCTATCGGCTCCTCCTCATAAGACAAATCCTTGTTCAACTGGACACCACTGAAGTCAAATACATGAGATGGGTCCGCAATATACCTCCGAAGCATAGATACATGAAACACCGGATGCACGACTGACAAACTAGGTGGCAAGGCAACTCTGTAGGCCACATCTCCTGCCTTATCCAGAATCTCAAATGGACCAATGTACCTAGGGCTCAACTTTCCCTTCTTTCCGAACCTCATCACGCCATTCATGGGCGACACCCAAAGAAATACCCGGTCTCCTATCATAAATGCCAAATCTCGAACTCTGCGATCCGCATAACTCTTCTGCCTGGACTAAGCTGTACGAAGTCTATCCTGAATGATCTTCGCCTTGTCCAAGGCATCTTGGACTAACTCAGAACCCAACAATCTACCCTCTCCCGGCTCAAACCATCCGGCTGGAGACCGACACTGCCTACTATACAATGCCTCATACAGAGCCATCTGAATGCTCGACTGATAGCTGTTGTTGTAGGAAAACTCAGCTAAAGGCAAGAACTGGTCCCATGAACCATTAAAGTCAATGACACAAGCTCGCAACATATCCTCCAAAATTTGAATAGTACACTCGGACTGTCCGTCCGTCTGAGGATGAAATGTTGTGCTCAAATCAACCCGTGTGCCCAACTCACGCTGAAAGACTCTCCAGAAATGGGAGGTAAACTGAGTACCTCGGTCTGAAATAATGGATACGGGCACACCATTCAATCGAACAATCTCTCTCATATAGATCTTTGCCAACTTCTCTACTGAATACGAAACTGATACTAGGATGAAGTGAGCTGACTTGGTCAGCTTATCCACAATGACCCATACTACATCAAACATCCTCTGAGTCCGTGGGAGTCTTACTACGAAATCCATGGTGATACGCTCCCACTTCCACTTGGGAAGCTCAATCTGCTGCATCAAACCACCAGGTCTTTGGTGCTCGTACTTAACTTGCTGACAATTCAAGCACCGAGCCACATATGCTACAATATCCTTCTTCATCCTCCGCCACCAATAATGCTGCCGCAAGTCCTGGTACATCTTTGCGGCGCCCGGATGAATGGAATATCGAGAACTCTAGGCCTCCAGCAATATCAACTCACGAATACCATCAACATCAGGTACGCAAATATGACCCTGCATCCTCAAAACTCCCTCCTCATCAACTGAAACCTGTTTGGCCCCTCCCTGCCGAATCGTATCTCTAAAAACACATAGATGACGATCATCATACTATCTGGACTGAATACGATCATACAATGAAGAACGGGCCACGGTATGGGTCAACACACTGCCAGTATCAGAAACCTCCAATCTCATAAATCGGTTGGCCAAGGCCTGAATTTTATCCAAAGCAAGCGGTCGCTCTCCGATTGATAAATAAGCAAGACTACCCATACTGGCTGACTTCTGGATCAAAGCATCGGCCACCACATTGGCCTACCCGGGATAATAAAGAATGGTAATATCATAATCCTTCAGCAACTCTAACCATCTCCTCTGTCTCATATTCAACTCCTTCTGCTTGAACAAATACTGCAAACTCTTGTGATCCGGGAACACCTCACATGGCACCCCATATAGATAGTGCCTCCATATCTTCAATGCATGAACGATAGCTGCTAACTCCAAATCATGAACTGGATAGTTCTTCTCATGAATCTTCAACTGACGAGAAGCATAGGCTATAACCTTCCCATCTTACATCAACACTGCACCAAGTTCAACCCGTGAGGCATCACAATACACGGTATAAGGCCCTGAACCTGTGGGCAAAACTAGCACCGGTGCCGTGGTCAAGGCTGTCTTGAGCTTCTGAACGCTCTCCTCACACTCATTAGACCACCTGAACGGGGCACCCTTCTGAGTCAGCCTGGTCATCGGGGCTGCAATAGATGAAAAGACCTCCACAAATTGGCGATAATAACCTGCTAAGCCCAAGAAGCTCCGAATCTCTGTAGCTGAAGTGGGCCTAGGCCAATCTCTGACTGCTGAAATCTTCTTGGGATCCACCTAAATACCCTCTGATGAAACCACATGGCTTAGAAATGCAACCGAACTCAACTAGAACTCACACTTGGAAAATTTGGCATACAACTGACTATCCCTCAGAGTCTGGAGGACGACTCTAAGGTGCTGCTCGTGCTCCTCTCGGCTGCGAAAATATGTCATTATATCATCAATGAAAACAATAACGAATGAGTCCAAATAAGGCCTGAACACTCGGTTCATCAACTCCATAAAAGCAGCGGGGGCATTTGTCAACCCAAATGACATCACCAAGAACTCACAATGGCCATAACGAGTGCGAAAGGTTTTCTTAGGGACATCAGACACCCTAATCCTCAACTGATGGTAACCAGATCTCAAGTCTATCTTGGAGAACACTGTAGCACTCTAAAGCTGGTCAAATAGATCATCAATCCTCAGCAAAGGATACTTATTCTTAACAGTAACCTTATTCAACTTCCGATAGTCAATACACATCCTCATCGAGCCATCTTTCTTCTTGACAAACAACACTGGAGCACCCCAAGGAGAAACACTAGGCCTAATGAAGCCTTTATCCAACAAATCCTGCAACTTCTCCTTTAATTCCTTCAACTCTGGCGGGGCCATACGATACGGCAGAGTAGAAATGGGCTGAGTGCCCGGAGCTACCTCAATACAAAAATCAATATCCCTATCGGGTGGCATACCCGGCAGGTCAGCAGGGAATACGTCTGGAAACTTATGAACCACGGGCACAGACTCCATAGAAGGAACCTCAGCACTAGAATCACGAACATAGGCCAAATAAGCCAAACAACCCTTCTCGACCATGCGCCGAGCCTTCATATAAGAAATAACTCTACCAAAAGAATGACTAGGAGTCCCTCTCCACACCAAACGAGGCACTCCTGGCAAGGCCAAGGTCATTGTCTTGGCATGACAGTCCAGAATAGCATGATAGGGGGAAAACCAATCCATCCCCAATATAACATCAAAGTCAACCTGTCACGCCCCGAAATCCCACCTTCAGGCCGTGATGGCGCCTAACGTTGAACCCACTAGACAAGCCAACGTTTGAAATAAATAAACTCATTTACAACTAAAATGAACAAGATAACTAACGCAACGGTGGTCAACGATATGAAAGTTAACTAAGTTCAAAATAATATAGCAAGCTTCGAAAATAAAACCCATAAATATAACCCAGAACTTGTGTCACATACTCACGAACTGTCTATGAGATTACTAAATACAATGGTCTGAAAATAAGTACATATGACTCTCTTTGAAACTATTGGATAAGAAAGAACTGAAAGATAAGGGTAGAAGGTGACGCCAAGGCCCACGAACATCTGCGGGTCTACCTCGATGTCTCCTAAATGGACTGATGGAATGCTCCCTCCTTCAGTGCCCACCGGGTCTGGCTGCGTAGTCTACACAACATAAGGAAGTGCAGGTGTAGCATCAGTACAACCGACGCCATGTACTCAGTAAGTGCCGAGCCTAACCTCGACGAGTAGGGACGAGGCTAGGACCGAGAAAAATATATACCTGTGCAATTCTACCTAATAATAGGAAAATATCGGTGGAAATAAACAAGTAAATACATATACGGGGAGAACATGTTGGGGATAAAAGGGAAAACAAATACTAGTATAGTAGAAAAGGGTAACAACTGAAATGTAAAAGTAAAAGCAGGAATTTAACGTCTCAGAACAGATAATGAACAACAAAAGGCACGGCATGTCCCCTCGTGCATAATCTCACAATCACTTGGCACGGAATGTCCCCTCGTGCATATATAGTAGAATCACTCAACACGGAATGTCCCCTCGTGTATAAATAATAAGCACTCGGCACGAAATTTCCCCTCGTGCAATAAATAATACACAATCAGCACGGAATGTCCCCTCGTGCAATAAATAATAAACAATCGGCACGGAATGTCCCCTCGTGCGATAAATAATAAACACTCGGCACGACATGTCCCCTCATGCAATAAATAATAAGCAATCAGCACGGCATGTACCCTTGTGCGATAAATAATAAAGAATCGACACGGCATGTCCCCTTGTGCGATAAATAATGAGCAATCGGCACGACATGTCCCCTCGTGCGATAAATAATAAGCAATCGGCACGGCATGTCCCCTCGTGCGATAAATAATATAAAAACAACAATATAATGTGAAACAAACAATAAGAAATCTCAAGTGTACAGATATACTCAATAAAATTCTATCGTCCCGGCAAGGGACTCAGCTATAACCAAACTCGCTCAGAAGTATAATTTCAACAGTAAGAGCCTCAACTGAACAATTAATCAATAATTTCCCACGTCATGAAACAACATCAATGTATCACTCCTAACTCACCAATTATTCATAGTACAGAGAATATCATAAACACGGTATAATTCATCACAATTGACTCACGGGCATGCTTGACCGCAACATATAGGTACTCGTCACCTCACCTATACGTTGGACATAAATTACACATAGCAAATAAGACTCTATACCTATTCCCTCAAGCTAAGGTTAGGCCGAACACTTACCTCGGCTCAATGCAAGTCAAGCCTCAATCACAGCCTTGCCTCTCAAATCAAACTCCGAAACGATAATATCTAGACATAATTGACTTAATAACATCAATAATTATTAAATAACTCAATCCCAAAGCTTAATTATACATTTTCTATCATTCTTCCAAAAATACCAAAATCCGACCCCGGGCCCGCTTGGTCCAAACTCGAGGTTCGGACCAAAACCCGATAACCCATTCCCACACGAGCCCGAATATACAATTTGTTTTAAAATCCAACCCCAAAATGAGGTTGAATTCCCCAAAAATTCCATAAGCCTAACTCTACTCAAAAACCCCTAATTTCTACCTTGATTTCATGATTTATGACCTAGATTCTAGTGTTTGATGAAGGAAAAATTGAAGAAATTAGTGTTAGAATCACTTACCCAAATGGTTATGGAGGAGAACTATCTTAGGAATCGCCTATGGGGTCTTGGAGAAGAAGAAGTTTGTGAAATATGAAAAATCCCGTGTAAGTATTCTGTTTTTGGGGTTTAAAAATAACTGGGCGAAAATGCTCTATGCGATCGCAGAGAAGGGGTTGAGATCGCATAGGGGTCTGGGTCTTGGTCAATGCGATCGCGGGATGATGGTTGCGATCGCGGAAGTCTACTGGCTTGAGCTCTGCGATCGCGGAGAAGGGAATATGCGATCGCACAGGTTAATTACCCGGCTCCCACCCAGATCACCTACACCCTATGCGATCGCGGAAGGATATATGCGATCACTTAGGGTAACAGTACCCTCCCCCATTCACTCCTCTATGCGATCGCGACCTTACCTATGCGATCGCATAGAGTAATTTCCCTAACACCAGATACAGCACCCTTTACACCAGATTTGTCTAACGTTTTGCACTCCGATGCCTACCCGAAACTCACCCGAGCCCTCAGAGCTCAAAACCAATTAAACACACAACCTCATAAACATCCTACGTACTTATTCAAATAATTAAACCACCAAAATAACATCAAAAACGATGAATTAAACTCCAAAATCTATAGAATTGTCTCAAACTTCCTAAACTTCTAAATTTCCCATTTTTGATCTGAAACACGTCAAACCAAGTCCGTTTATTACGAAATTTCACAGACAACACATAATAACCATATTGAACCTGTTTCGGGCTCCAAAACCATAATACGGGCCCGGTAACACGGGTTTCACATCAAAATTCATATTCAAAAGCCTTTATCATTTTCAGAAAACAATTTTCTTTAAAAATTCATTTCTCGGACTTGGGACCTCAAAATTTGATTCCGGGCATACTCCCAAGTCGCATATTTTCCTACGGACCCTCCGGGACCGTCAAATCACGGGTCCGGGTCCGTTTACCAAAAATATTGACCAAAGTCAACTTTAATCAATTAATTATTATAAATTCAACTCTTTATCAAGTTTCCACATAAAGGCTTCCCGGCTACACGCCCGGGCTACGCACACACCTCGAGGTGAGATTAATGGAGGCTTTCGGGGCCTCGGAACACACTTTTAGTCAAATTTACACGGGATGACCTTTTGGTTCATCGCACAACCATATCAAGAAGCAATAGATCTACCTGAGTCTCCAGACCACTAATAGCTATTAAGCATGAACGGTAGACTCGATGTACCATAATAGAATCACCCACCTGTGTAGACACATACACAACAGTACTCAAGGAATCACGGGGCATACTCAATTAAGGGGCAAAATATAAAGGCACATAGGAGAATGTAGATCCCGGATCAAATAAAACCGAAGCATCTCGGCTGCAAACGGAAAATGTACCTGTAATAACTGCATCAGAGGCCTCAGTCTCAAGCATGGCAGGAATAGCATAGCATTGGGGCAGAGCCCCTCTAACCTGAACATCTCTGGGTCGACCTACTGCAGGCTGACCTCTACCTCTCGTGGCCTGTCCTCCACCTCTATGAATATGACCTCCACCTCTAGCACCTTGACCACCAGTCCTAGCTGGCTGAGGGGGTGGGGGTACTCCTGGTGCGGGAATCATAGCACGGGAGCCCTGATGCTGAGAACTACAAGAAGCTCGGGGGCAATACCTTGCAATGTGCCCCGAAACACCACAAGAATAAAAAGACCTCTGCTGCTGTGGCTGCTGACTCTGGAACTGACCCTGTCGACCCAAATAACTTTCCTGGAAGCTCTGTAGTAGCGGCGCACTGATAGGAGCTGGTGGTGCACTAATAGGAGCTAGTGGTGCACTGCGGGATACTTGAAGGGCCGACTGGTATGGTCTAGGAGAATGACCTCTGCCGAAAGAATCTCTGCCTCCAGATGAGGCGACACTGAATCGACCAAAATGACGAGGCCTCTTGTCAGCCCCCTGACCACTGCCCTGCGACAAAACCATCTCGATTCTCCTGGCCACATTAGCCGCCTCCTGAAATGAGATATGTGTACCTGACTCCCTGGCCATCTAAAGTCTAATGGGCTGAGCCAAACCCTTAATAAACCTCCTCACTATCTATCGATTTGTGGGGAGTATCATAACAATATGCCGGGCTAGAGTAATGAACCTGGTCCCGTACTAAGTAACAGTCATAGATCCCTGCTGGAGGAGCTCAAACTGCCTCCGAAGATCCTCCCTCTGAGTAACTGGAAGAAACTTCCCCAAGAACAGCTCGGGGAACTGAGCCCAAGTCAAAGGTGCAGAACTCGCTGGTCTGGTCAAGCAATATTCTCCACCAAGTCTTGGCGGTACCCGAAAGACGAAAAGTAGAAAAATCAACTCCATTGGACTCCATAATGCCCATGTTCCGAAGAACCTCATATCAACTGTCCAAGTAATCTTGGGGATCCTCTGATGGTGCACCAGTAAATGTAGTAGGGAATAACTTGGTGAACCGATCTAGTCTCCATAGGGCATCTACTGACATAGCTGCTCCTTCAGCTTCCGGTGCCACAATACCCGGCTGAGCTACTCCAACTATCTGAGGTGCTGGAGTCTGGAACTGAGTGGAAAACTACTCTAGTGTGTGAGTAGCAGGAGTCTGGGTCCCTCCCCCAGCCTGAGAACCAGCTGGTGTGGTAGGAAGAAGACCGGCCTGAGCCACACTCTCCATAAGTCCCACCAAGCGAACTAGAGCATCCTGAAGCACCGGGGTGGCAATGAACCCCTCTGGGACCTGAGCTGTCCGACTGGAACCGTCTCAGCAGGAACCTCACCGGCAAAGTCTACATGTGGGTCCTCTACTGGGGCTGCTGCTCTGGGCCTGCTTCGGCCTCTAGCACGGCCCAGGTATCGTCCTCGGCCCCTCGTAGGGGCTGCAACAGGAGGATCGGGCTGCTGATCGGTAGATGAGGAAGCACGCGTTCTCGCCATCTGCGAGAGAATAGAATGGAGACTCAATTAGTATTTAGAATTCAAATTGCACGACAGAGAAGAAAAGATGTGAAGTTATTCCTAACTTTGCAGCCTTTGGGGGATAAGTACAGACGTCTCCGTACCGATCCCTCAGACTCTACCAAGTTTGTCCATGAGTTGTGAGACCTAAGCAACCTAGTGCTCTGATACCAACTTGTCACGACCCGAAATCCCACCTTCAGGCCATGATGGCGTCTAGCGTAGAACCCGCTAGACAAGCCAACGTTTTTAGTTAACTTTACTATTTTCTTTAAATGAGACATCAAAGGAAAGCAATAAATATGAACAATTGAATAAGGATACGGGAACTACGAGTTCAACAACTGAATGTAATAAATATCCTAAAATTTTCGTACATAAAGCACCCAGAACTGGTGTCACAAAATCTCACGGACAGTCTAAGAGTTAGCTAAATACAATGGTCTGAAACAAGTAAATACAATTGTCTTGGAACTACTGAAATAAGACAAAAAATAAGAGAAAAGAGTAGGAGGTGACGCCAAGGCCCACGAACGTCTACGGGACTACCTCGATGTCGCCTGCATGGACTGAAGGATACTCTTTCTGTTAGTGTCCACTGGGTCCGGCTGTGTAATCTGCACAACATAAAGAAGTGCAGGTGTAGCATCAGTACAACTGACCCCATGTACTGAGTAAGTGCCGAGCCTAACCTCAGTGAAGGAGTGACGAGGCTAGACACGACAACAATCAAATACCTGCATAGTTCTACAATATATTACAAGGAAGTAACAGAACTAACAGTTAAGTATGAGAGGACAGGGGACATGTACTGGGGGAAACAAGAGATAACAATAATAATGAAATACATGAACAAGGTAAACAATATGACGGAATGAAAGTAAACAGAAAGAACAACACAAACAAATATGTACACGGCATCACCCTTCGTGCTTTTACTCTCATCCTTACCAAAACAAGTACACGGCATCACCCTTCGTGCTTTTACTCTCATCCTCACATTGCAATAAATAATAAATGGGAACGGCATGATCCTTCGTGCGTATAAATGCAAAATCATGGCACGGCATCACCCTTCGTGCTTTTACTCTCATCCTCACAATGCAATAAATAAATAAACGGGCACAACATGATCCTTCGTGCGTATAAATGTAAAATCATGGCACGGCATCACCCTTCGTGCTTTTACTCTCTTCCTCACTATGCAATGAATGAAATGAATACACGACATCACCCTTCGTGCTTTACAATCTTGCTCACCCAATCAACAACAAACAACAACTTGGCAAGGAAGTCAACGGTAGAAAAATACAATTCATAACCACCCAGCAAGGGGATAACCACCAAAATGATACTGCCCGGCAAGGGACTCAACTATAACCAATCTTATATGAGTATATATAACTTAATGAAATCAATCCTCAACTAACAACTTATTAAAAATCCTTAATCACGTATTCTCAGCAATTGAATAACTTCCAAAATGATCCTACTTAATAATAAGAATCGAAGTAAAAACATGTAATACATCAAAACTGACTCACGGGCATGCTTGACAAACAATGTATAGGTACTCGTCACCTCACCTACACATTGAACATGATAGAAACAAGTAACACATATGACTCAACACCTATTCCCTCAAGCTAAAGTTAGGCCAAACACTTACCTCGGCTCCAAGAATGCAAATCATGCCTCTAGCACCGCTTTTCCTCTCGAACTCGACTCCGAAGCGTTAGTATCTAGAAATAATTGACTTAATAACATCAATAATTACTCAATAATTCATTCCAAAGCCTAATTATAGATTTCCCATCATTCTTCCAAAAGTCCCAAAATCCGACCCCGGGCCTGCTTGGTCCAAACACGAGGTTTGAACCAAAACCCGATCACCCATTCCCCCACGAGCCCGAATATACAATTTTCTTTGAAATTCGACACCAAAACGGGGTGGAATTCCCAGAAATTCAAAAAGCCCTAACTCTACCCAAAATCCCAATTTCTATCTCTAAACCCTCTGATTTTAGGCCTAGAATCTAATAATGTGATAATGGAAGAAAATGGAGTCAAGAACACTTAATTATGAAGCTAAGGTGATGAAGCTCTTCAGAAATGGCCAAAGGAGGTGTGGAGAAGAAGGAGGTAGTGGAAAAATGTGAAATCCCGTGTTAGTATTCTGTTTTGGGGTATTAAATGACTGGGCGAAATTTACTCTCCGCGTTCGCGAGCCCCAGGCTGCGTTCGCGGAGGTTCAGGTTCTCAAGCCTGTGCGTTGGCGGTTGAGAGGCCGCTTTCGCACAGGGTATTTTTTCCTCAGCTGCCCAGACCCCCCTCTAGCCTATGTGTTCGCCCCCAAGCCCCCGCGTTCGCACTGTTCACCCTTACTTACCCTGCGCGTTCGCATCCTATGTGGTGCGTTCGCACAGGGTGCCCTGGCCCCCACTCCGCGTTCGCACCTTAAGGGGTGTGTTCGCACAGACTAATTTTCACCCTGAACCCAGACCCCACTTTACCCTGTGCGTTCGCACTCCCTTGAGTGCGTTCGCATAGGGTATTTACCTGGACACCAGAAAACAGCAATTACACCAAATTTTCTAAGGCATTTTGCACTCCGACGCCTACCCGAAACTCACCCGAGCCCTCGGGGCTCAAAACCAAATGTACACACGACTTCAAAGTCATCCTACGGACTTATTCGTGTAATAAAACCACCAAAATAACATCAAAAATAATGAATAAAACGTCAAAATCTATAGAATTTTCTCAAACTTCATAAACTATCAAATTTCCCATTTCTAGTCTGATTCACGTCAAACCAAGTCCGTTTCTTACCAAATTTCATAGACAACACATAATAACCATATTGAAAATGTCCCAGGCCCCGGGACCATAATACGGGCCCGGTAACACCGATTTCACATCAAAGTTCATTTTCAAAAGCCTTTATATTTTTCGTAAAACAATTTTATTTAAAAATTCATTTCTCGGAATTCGATTCCGGGCATACGCCAAAGTCCTATATTTTCCTACGGACCCTCCGAGACCGTCAAATCACGGGTCCGAGTCCGTTTACCAAAAATGTTGACCAAAGTCAACTTTATTAAATAAATTATCATAAATTCAACATTTATTCAATTTTCCACATAAAGGCTTCCCGGCTACGCGTCTGGGCTGCGCACGCATATCGAGGTGATATAAACGGAGGCTTTCAGTGCCTCGAAATACATATTTAGCTAAAATTACACGGGATGACCTTTTGGGTCATCACATATTGTGAGGATGTTTATGATATGAGAGAGGTCGAGAGCCTGAGTGATTGATGCCATGATTTGGCATGTTATAGTGTTTGGGCTGTAGGATCTCCTCTGGAGTCTGTACACACCCCCAGTGAGCACAAGTACCTGCTGAACACAAGTGCCGAGTGACGAGTGATTGGGAGGCATGAGTGACTGTAAGGTGCTGAGTGACTGTTATCGAGGGATGGTGAGGTGCTGAGTGACTGATTATTGAGTGATGATTTGGCCCGAGGGGTGGTTTATTATGATATTTTGTGAGTTTTGATTATGATTCACTTCATTCTTTTATACTGATATTTTGGGAGTTTTACTGAGGAACATTTGAAAATATACTTGTTTAAAGGATTTTTACGAAAAACTGGTTTTCAAACACTTGTATCAAATGTATACGTTGTTCAGACTCAGTATTTTTAATATTGTGAATTGGTGTTTTGTGCTGTGTGTTTCTTATCTTCACACTTGATTTAATTTCATTACTACTGAGTTGGTGTACTCATCATTACTCCCCGCACCTCTGTGTGCAGATCCAGGTACTGGTTCTAAGCAGTAAGTCATTTGAGTTCGTTCATCGTCATTTAGTATTTATTATTTTGTTCTAAGATAGTGTATTATGACATTAGCAGTGTTAGTATTATTCTTAGATGCTTGTGGTCAGTTGACTCCAGTTCTGGGGAATAGTTTAGACTGTGGAGTTTATTATGCTTTGTTAAAGACTTAGAAGATTATACTTATTATGACAATTTATTAATGATTTTGACAAATTTTATTAAAAGAAATGTGTAGTTACGTGATAGTGGTTAGCCTAGTTCCACGATAGGCGCCATCACGACCAGTTAGGATTTGGGGTCGTGACAAATTGGTATCATAGCTCTACGTTACATAGGACTCAACGGTCACGAGCAGGTTTAGTAGAGTCTTGTGGATCGGCACAGAGACGTCTGTACTTATCTTCGAGAGGCTACAAAACTTTTAGGAAAAATCTCATTTTCTTGAACTCTTTCGTGCCATTCTATTGATTCTGGAAATCTAAACTCCTGTTGTTTCATTCTCCCACAGATGGTGAGGACATATTCTACAGATCAGGGTGACCAGACACCAACTGTACCCACGAGGGGTTGAGGCCATGGTGGAGTTAGGGGACTAGCCCGTGCAACAACCGGGACAGTACCAGAGGATCCCCCTATTATTCAAGATCAGGTTCCCGCAACGGGTACTCTGGCTGGACAAGCTCAGGCACCGGCAGTGCCTATTTTCTGAGTTGGCTCGACATGCTTCTGAGTTAGTCCCTACTGATAGGGAGAGGATCATGAGGTTTGTAGATGATCTCACGTATCAGCTTCGGATTTTGATGACCAGGGAGAGAGTGCTTGGAGCTATATTCGAGCAGGTTGTTCACATTGCTCGGGATATTGAGTCGGTTCGCAGGCAGGAGCGTGAGGGGAGGGAGGCCAAGAGGCCTCGGGGATCAGGTAGTTTTAGCGGTGGCCCTTCCAGAGGGTAGTTTTATCACATAAGAGGTCGTCCATTTAGACCTCCTCAGCCAGTTCGCCCAGCTTATAGTGGCGCATCTTCGGGGCAGGGTCCTCGCAGCTCTCATCCAGTACGTTCATCTTTTATTGCCCTTCTAGCTCAGAGCTCCTCCAGAGCATCATCATTCCAGGGTTCTTCTATGCATGGTTCATCCGGTGGCTATCTTGGTGATAAGGGTTCTCTTCATTCCCCATCTCCAGCTCTAGGTAGTTTCTTTGAGTGTGGAGATTTTGGTCATGGGTGGAGGCAGTGTCCTCGTCGTCCTGGTAGTTCATCTTAGCAGAGGGTTCAACCCTCGACTTCAGCCCCAGTCACTTCACCACCCACCCAGGCAGCTAGGGGTGGTGGTCAAGCAGCTAGAGGCCGCCCTAGAGGGGGAGGTCGAGCAGGTGGAGGTCAGCCACGCATCTATGCACTCCCAGCTAGGCCTGATGCTATGGCCTCAGATGCAGTAATTATAGGTACTATCTCCGTATGTCACAGTGATGCTTTGGCTTTATTTGACCTTGGTTCCACATACTCTTATGTTTCGTCATATTTTGCTCACTTTTTGAGTATGCCCCGTGAGTCTTTAGTTACATTTGTTCATGTGTCGACTCCAGTGGTCGATACTATTATTGTGGACCGTGTATATCGACCGTGTGTGATATCTATTGGGGGTTTGGAGACCTGAGTGGACTTGTTGTTACTTAGTATGGTTGATTTTGATGTGATACTGGGCATGGATTGGTTATTCCTATGTCATGCTATTCTTGATTGTCACGCTAAGACTGTGACCCTGGCTATGCCCAGAGTTCCGAGAGTTGCGTGGAGAGGGTCTATTGAGTGCCTAGCAGAGTGATTTCTTAATTAAAGGCTCAGCGTATGGTTGAGAAAGGATGTGAATCTTATCTGGCTTTTGTGAGGGATGTTAGTAGTGAGACTACTTATGTTGATTCTGTTCCTGTAGTCCGTGATTTTACGGATGTATTCCCTGCAGACCTGCCAGGCATGCCACCTGACAGGGACATTGATTTTGGTATTGACTTGGTGCCAAGCAACCAGCCTATCTCTACTCCACCTTATCGTATGGCACCAGTGGAGTTGAAAGAATTGAAAGAGCAGCTTTAGGAACTCCTAGATAAGGGGTTCATTCGGCCTAGTGTGTCACCTTGGGGTGCACCGATGTTGTTTGTGAAGAAAAAGGATGGTTCCATGCGCATATGTATTGATTATAGACAACTGAATAAGGTTACGGTGAAGAACCGGTATCCTTTGCCCCATATTGATGACTTGTTTGACCAGCTTCAGGGAGCTAGAGTGTTCTCTATTATTGATTTGAGATCCGGATATCATCAGTTGAAGATTCGGGAGTCTGCCATTCTGAAGACTGCTTTCAGGAACAGATATGGTCATTATGAGTTTCTGGTTATGTCATTTGGGCTGACCAATGCCCCAGCCGCGTTCATGCATTTGATGAACAGCGTGTTTCAGCCTTACCTTGATTCCTTCGTCATTGTGTTCATTGATGACATCCTGGTATATTCTCGTAGCCAGGATGAGTATGCTCACCATTTGAGGGTTGTGTTGCAGAGGTTGAGGGAGGAGAAGCTTTATGAAAAATTCTCCAAGTGTGAGTTTTGCCTTGGTTCAGTAGCTTTCTTGGGGCACGTGGTGTCCATTGAGAGTATCCAGGTTGATCCGAAGAAGATTGAGGCAGTGCAGAGTTGGCCCAGACAGTCCTCAGCTACAGAGGTTAGGAGTTTCCTTAGTTTGGCGGGATATTACCGTCGCTTTTTGGAGGGATTCTTTTCTATTGCTTCACCTTTGACCAGATTGACCCAAAAGGGTGCTCCATTCAGATGGTCTGATGAGTGTGAGGAGAGCTTTTAGAAGCTCAAGTCAGCATTGACCATAGCTCCGGTATTGGTTTTTCTTACTGGTTCGGGTTCTTATACAGTCTACTGTGATGCTTCTAGAGTTGGCTTGGGAGCGGTATTGATGCAGGACGGTAGGGTGATTGCCTACGCATCTAGAAAGTTGAAGGTGCACGAGAAGAATTATTCAGTGCACGATCTTGAGTTAGCTGCCATTGTTCATGCCTTGAAGATTTGGCGCCATTATTTGTATGGAATGCAGTGTGAGCTTTTCACTGATCATCGTAGTTTGCGGCATCTGCTGAAGCAGAAGTACTTGAATTTGCGTCAGACGAGATGGTTGGAGCTTCTCAAGGATTATGACCTCACTATTTTATATCATCCGGGGAAGGCCAATGTAATGGTCGGTGCCCTGAGTCACAGAGCGGAGAGTTTGGGGAGTCTAGCCTACCTTTCAGCAGCAGAGCGACCTTTAGCACTTGATGTTCAGGCTTTAGCGGGTTAGTTGGTAAGATTTGATTTTTCAGAGCCTCCTCGGGTATTAGCTAGCATGGTTTCCAGGTCTTCTCTTTATGATCAAATTAGAGCACGCCAGTATGATGACCGGCACTTGTTAGTTCTTCAGGACAGGGTCCGTCGAGGTGATGCCAGGGATGTAACTATTGGCGATGCCAGAGTTATGAGGATGCAGGGCCGTATTTGCGTGCCCAATGTTGATGGGCTTTGAGAGTTGATATTAGCAGAGGCCCACAGCTCGCGGTATTCCATTCATCCGGGTACCGCGAAGATGTATCAGGATCTGAGGCAGCAGTATTAGTGGAGGCGGATTAAGAGAGATATCGTTGAGTATGTAGCACGGTGTCTCAACTGCCAGCAGGTCAAGTATGAGCACCAGAGACTAGGTGGATTACTTTAGAGGTTAGACATTCCGGAGTTGAAGTGGGAGCGGTTGACCATAGACTTTGTAGTTGGGCTTCCACAGACTTCGAAGGGTTTAGATGCTATTTGGGTCATTGTGGATCGGCTAACCAAGTCGGCGCACTTCATTCCTATCAGTACTACTTATACTTCAGAGCGGTTAGCTGGTATTTACATTAAGGAGATTGTCCGATTGCATGGGGTTCCAGTTTCTATCATTTTTTATAGAGGTACTCAATTCACATCTTAGTTTTGGAGATCTTTGCAGAGAGGTTTGGGTACTCAGGTAGAGTTGAGCACTACATTTCATCCTCAGACCGACGAGCAGTCGGAGCGGACTATTGAGATTCTGGAGGACATGTTGCGTGTCTATGTGATTTATTTTGGAGGTTCATGGGATCAGAATCTGCCACTCGCGGAGTTTGCATATAATAATAGCTACCAGTCCAGTATTCAGATGGCCCCTGTATGAGGCTTTATATGGTAGGAGGTGTAGATCTCTGGTTGGTTGGTTGAGCCCGGTGAGGCTAGGCTATTGGGAACAGATTTAGTTCAGGATGCATTGGAGAAGGTGAAGTTGATTCAGGAGCGGCTTCGCACGGCGCAGTCTAGGCAGAAGAGTTATGCATACCGGAAGATCCAGGATGTGTCTTTCATGGAGAGTGATAAGGTATTGCTGAAGGTATCACCCATGAAGGGTGTTATGAGGTTCTAAAGAAGGGGAAAGCTGAGTCCCTGGTTTATTGGTCCTTTTGAGGTGCTTTAGAAGATTGGAGAGGTGGCTTATAGACTTGCCTTGCCACCCAGCTTATCGAGTGTTCATCCGATATTTCATGTGTCGATGCTCCGGAAGTATGTTGGTGACCCTTCTCATGTTTTGGACTTCAGCACAGTTCAGCTCGAGGGTGATATGTCATATGAGGTAGAGCCAGTGGCCATTTTGGATCGTCAGGTCAGAAAGCTGGGGTCTAAGGATATAGCTCCAATGAAGGTACAATGGAGAGGTTATCCAGTGGAGGAGGCTACTTGGGAGACCGAGCGAGGGATGCATAGTAGATATCCTCACTTATTTGAGACTCCAGGTATGTTTCTAGACCCGTTCGAGGACAAATGTTTGTTTAAGAGGGGGAGAATGTATCGACCCGGCCGGTCGATCCGTAGAATCTGCATTATATTTACTGCTTTTGCCTTGTCATAGGTTTGTTATACTGTTTATGATGTGTTGGAGCCGGTTGGCTCGGATTCAGAATGGTTGTAGAGAGAATTGAGACACTTAGCCTCTAAAAGTAGCTTTATAGTTGGAAAGGTCAATGGGGAGTTGACTTATTGGTAAACAATCTCGAAATGCGGATTTTATGGCTCAGATAGCTTCGTTAGGTGATTTGGGGACTTAGGAGTGTGTTCAGAATGTTTTGGGATGTTCGATATAGAATAAGGCTTGAATTGGCGAGAGTACGTTTTTGGCGATTTTCGGTCGGCAATGGAAAATAGGCTATCGGGGTCGGAATGGAATTCCGATAGTTCGAACAGGTTCGTAATGTCATTCTGGATATGGGTGCAAAATTTTAGATCAATAGGAGGTGTTTTGGATGGTTTCAGCATCATTGGTGGAATTTAGGAATTTCAAAGTTCATAGGCTTGAATTCAATGTGTTTTTGGTGTTTTGATATTACTTTGGGTGTTCCGAGAGTGCAACTAAGTTTGAATGATCATTTATGATGTGTTGGTATATTTGGTTGGGATCCCGAGGGGCTCGTGATTGATTTCGGATTGTTAACCGAAAGTTTTGGAGTTGGAAAATGCAGCAAGGAGCTGCTGGTGTGTTGCTACTGTGATTTCCGCACCTACGGATGTTTGACCGCAGGTGCGAGCCGCAGGAGCGGACATGTTGATCGCAAGTGCGGGCACAGGGGTCCTGGAGGAAAACCGCAGGAGCGGTCGTTTATGCGCATATGCGGAGCCGCAGGTGTAATGCCTGGGTCGCAGGTGCGAGATCTAACGGTTTAATGAATTTCTGCAGGTGCGGTCCAGTTGAGCGCAGGTGCGGGCCACAGGTCCGAGAAAAAGGGCCGCAGGTGCGAAAAGCCTGGGCAGAAAGTATAAAAAGGGGGCATAACAATTTTTTGTCTTCTTTTCACCATTGTTGTGCGGGTTCCGAGCTTTTTGAGGGTTTTTGAAGAGGAAAACGTTTGTGCATCATTGAGGTAAGATTTTTGGACTTATTAACTCGATTATATGTGATTAAGGACCTATTTAGTAGTGTTTAATTGGAAAAATCAGTGGAAAAAGGGAAAACTAGGGCTTGAGTTTAAAAGACCTTTTAGGGGTGATTTGAGGGATCATTTGGACTCCGATTTCAGAGTTCTGTAATATGTATAGACTCGTGAGATAATGAGGATCATTTTGGTATAAAGTTTGTCGAGTTCCGAGATGTGGGACCGGGGGTCGGGTTTTGGTTAATTTCGGGTTTTGTGCATAAAGTTGATATTTTTCGATTGAGTTTCATCCCCCTAGCATAATTTGATGTGAAAAATCAGAACTTCATAGATTTGGAGCACTCGGAAGTTGATTCGAGGGGAAAGCGTGTTGCAGTGTAGCTTTTCGTGCTAGTTTGAGGTAAGTAATGTCTTTAAATCATGTCCTGAGGGTATGAAACCCCGTACTTTACATCCTTTCACGATTTTGGCGTGACGCACACACTGGACGACGAGTGTGGGGCGTGCACAAATTGGAAATTTGGAAATATGTTCCTTTTGAGGAAACTATTGAGTTGCGAAGCTATTTTTGAAGCATAAGTTATATAGTATTAATATGTTTTGATATATTGGGGTTGTAAGCCACGTTTAGGGCCTAGTGTCGATCTGTGTTAACCCCTTGGGGATATTTTCCTGATATTCCTCACGTCTAAATTATGATTTTACACTCAGTCTTTTCTTGTTAAATTGTTGACACTCAGATTTGTTGATATGATTATTTTCTGAAATGAAATACTGTTTTGGGTCGAGAACCCAGTTTATTTATGGGTCAAGTGGCATGTTGAGAGTGTCTGATTGAGTGAGGCCAAGGGACAATATTGTGAGGATGTTTATGATATGATAGAGGCCGAGAGCCTGAGTGATTGATGCCATGATTTGGCTTGTTATAGCGCTTGGGCTGTAAGAGCCCCTCCGGAGTCTATACACACCCCCAGTGAGCGCAGGTACCTACTGAGTGCGAGTGCCGAGTGCCGAGTGACGAGTGATTGGGAGGCATGAGTGACTGTGAGGTGCTGAGTGACTGTTATCGAGGGATGGTGAGGTGCTGAGTGGCTGACTAGTGAGTGATGATTTGGCCCGAGGGGTGGTTTATTATGATATTTTGTGAGTTTTGATTATGATTCAGTTCATTCTTTTATACTGATATTTTGGGAGTTTTACTGAGGAACATTTGAAAATATACTTGTTTAAAGGATTTTTACGGAAAACTGGTTTTCAAACACTTGTATCAAATGTATACGTTGTTCAGACTCAGTATTTTTAATATTGTGAATTGGTGTTTTGTGCTGTGTGTTTCTTATCTTCACACTTGATTTAATTTCATTACTACTGAGTTGGTGTACTCATCATTACTCCCCGCACCTCTGTGTGCAGATTCAGGTACTGGTTCTAAGCAGTAAGTCATTTGAGTTCGTTCATCGTCAGCATTCGGGATTTCGAGGTAGCTATCCAGCGTCCGCAGCTTCTCCATTTCCCTTCCTTCATTTAGTATTTATTATTTTGTTCTAAGATAGTGTATTATGACATTAGCAGTGTTAGTATTATTCTTAGATGCTCCTGGTCAGTTGACTCCAGTTCTGGGGAATAGTTTAGACTGTGGAGTTTATTTTTCTTTGTTAAAGACTTAGAAGATTTTATACTTATTATGACAATTTATTAACGATTTTGACAAATTTTATTAAAAGAAATGTGTAGTTACGTGATAGTGGCTAGTCTAATTCCACGATAGGCGCCATCACGACCAGTTAGGACTGGGGGTCGTGATAGAGACGTTTGGTGGGAAAATGGCTGGTGGGAAAACAGTTTCCCATGGCATCCGTGGGTAATTCCCAGCGAGTTTCTCACAGAGGGTTTGGTGGGGTCACCTAGTGTAGTTTTCCACAAACGTCGTGGGAAAAGTAATAAAATAAAATAATTTAATTTTCTTAAGTTTCCCACCAAGTCCATGGGAAGTTTTAAAAATAATTTAGATATTTTTTTTTATTTTTACACACGGAATCAGTGGGAAATATTCAGATCATGTATATTAATATATGAACATTCCCACGGAAATCAGTGGAAAATATTGAAACTCCGGGAAACAAATGCACAAAACACCTACGGAATCGGTGGAAAATCCGTGGGAAATGTGAATAATATTTTCATGGCTAAATCTGGTTTTAGAACTACATCACCTGCCAAACAGAAAGTACAACCAACAATATAAGACTAAATACAATTAGGAATTCAAATATTAAATTCAACATGCAATCCAGTTCATTTAATAAATAACAACTAATCAATCCATTTCATAATTAATCCAACTAATTCAAAAGTTGAACAAAAACTCAAAAAATCCAACATTCAATATTCATTATCCAAGTACCATCCAAGACAAGATAATAAAGAAACTACTTCTTAGTTATCATCAGATGCTGGAGAAAAGGGCACAGGAAATGCACCAGATGCTAACAGGGAGTTTATTTGAGACTTGAGACTTTTAACATCGCTAGTGACAAGTCTTAATGCATCGTCCTTTCGCCTCATTTCTTCCTCCCTTCATCTTTGCTCTCCCTCTCTTCTCATATCTTCTTCTTCCCTTCGCTTTGCCTCTTCTTCCCTTTCAGCTCTTTCTTGAAGATACAACTCCGTAATCTTCGCTACTTTCCTATTCAATTGTTCAAACTTATCCAGATCAACTGAGCAATATGACAAAGAATAAGAACCAGACAATCCAGAAGTACGAGGACCGAGACTAAACTCTGATCCAAGATCATTGACTCTTCCCTTATGCATGCCACCAGCTGCCTTAATCCACATGTCCATGATCTCCTCTTGGGTTGGTTGGATTGGCCTACCTTGATCATCAATCGGCTGGCTTTGCATGAACTCTTCCAAGATTCGTTTGAAATTATCCTGTAAAAAAATTACAATTATTATAAAAGTAAATTTTATTAAAAAGAAATTAATGCAAGTAAGTATCTTTATTTCTCAAACTTTAAAGTAAAACACACGGAAAGATNTGTCCAGTTAAATCCAACACTCTTTTCCCTCTATTTGGACATAAAACATTTGACAACATCTTCTAGTACTAAAGGAACAAAAGTAGGAGTATACTATGATATACACTTTCAATTAACAATATTTACAAACAAAGATTAGTAGGATTTGTCCTCAAGTTTACCAACGTCTATTCTGCAATAGTCCTTTAACCACTTCATAAGCCGCATGTAACCTTTGAATTGAATGTAATTCAACTCATTATGTAAATGAATCATCATCTTCTTCTCCTTCTTCTTATTTACCGAATAGATTAAAGCTCTTTTTCTCAATAAGTGATAACCATCATTAACCCAAAGAAGAAGATGGGGGATGAGGAGCAGGAGGAGAAGAAGAGTTATATTCTCTTTACATTCACGCCATTTTTTGTTCTTGCTTCTAAGTTTTAATTCTTACACCATCACAAAGACACAACAATAGTCAAATTTTTTTCCTCCGAATTACTTCAATTTTCTCTTTGCTTTCTGTATCTCTAAAAATTGTATACTCATGAACCAAGATTATAACCAAGCAAGAGATTAGGCCTTAATAGATAAATTGGATGAAGAAGCAGAAGAAAAATTACAATTTTATTTTCATCAATTCCTCTGGTGTGTTGTTAATATGATCAAGCTTGTTGTGAAGGTAATAATTATTCTGGATTATAGCAAGCTTATACTGACAAAGACATTTACAATATAGAAAACCCAAGTAATCGATTTTCTGAACAAAAAGAGTTCAATAAAATCTTAATATAATACTCAAACCTAAGCTTAGTTCATCTCCGTCACTTTATTCTTATATATGTGAGTGTCCCTTTCAAATAATTAATCAAATATGTTGTAACCATAATAAAATCTACATGATAATTAATCAAACAAATTGTAATTTTGCTAGCCCAAATATGAAGTGACGAAGCTTCAAGATGGATAATTATGTAAATTGTAATTTTGCTAGCCCAAATATGGAGTGACGAAGCTTCAAGATGGATAATTATGTAAATTGCAATATATCCTACATCAATTGTACACAAAAGTTGCTCTGATTGTTTGGATGATATTTAGGAGGTTAAAGAATTAAGCACAAACCTGATAACCATAGGTACTCTGAAACACTCAATAAGACTAATCAAATGAACAAAATGTGAACTGCAAAAACAAAAAGGTTAAGAATCAAGGGGAAAAACGGAAAAATTTGTGAAGTAGTAAAAAGTAAGATACTGTCAAAATGAGCGAAAATACAAAAACAACTCCGATAAAGCACCGCAAAACTTGATTTTGAACAGTTTTCTTTTTACCATGTTTTGATGTTTCCATATAGATGTTTTGATGTTTTGATGTTTCCATATGTACGCCAATTGGGAGCTCCAAAAATTGGATCAATTCCATGTTGCAAATGAATTTGGGTAGCCATTGCAACCTTTAATAAGGACTAATTTTTTGAGTCTGATCAATGTTAGGTCGTTTACAAATTAAATGTATTTAAGGTGGTTTACCGTTTTAACTTTCATATAATTATTGTATATGTTTTTTTCAGTTACCACATTAATTGAACGAATTGGTTACTTCAAATGGCCGAAAAAAATAGAGTATTTGATTGGAAAAATAAGAGAAAAGTCTAAAAAAAGGAGAAAAAAAGATAAGTATGATTCTTGGCTTTAGAGAGTGCCAAGTCAGCTTGTCTAGTGCCCTCCTTTATATATATATATATATATATATATATATATAAAGGAGGGCACTAGACAAGCTGACTTGGCACTCTCTAAAGCCAAGAATCATACTTATCTTTTTTTCTCCTTTTTTTAGACTTTTCTCTTATTTTTCCAATCAAATACTCTATTTTTTTCGGCCATTTGAAGTAACCAATTCGTTCAATTAATGTGGTAACTGAAAAAAACATATACAATAATTATATGAAAGTTAAAACGGTAAACCACCTTAAATACATTTAATTTGTAAACGACCTAACATTGATCAGACTCAAAAAATTAGTCCTTATTAAAGGTTGCAATGGCTACCCAAATTCATTTGCAACATGGAATTGATCCAATTTTTGGAGCTCCCAATTGGCGTACATATGGAAACATCAAAACATCAAAACATCTATATGGAAACATCAAAACATGGTAAAAAGAAAACTGTTCAAAATCAAGTTTTGCGGTGCTTTATCGGAGTTGTTTTTGTATTTTCGCTCATTTTGACAGTATCTTACTTTTTACTACTTCACAAATTTTTCCGTTTTTCCCCTTGATTCTTAACCTTTTTGTTTTTGCAGTTCACATTTTGTTCATTTGATTAGTCTTATTGAGTGTTTCAGAGTACCTATGGTTATCAGGTTTGTGCTTAATTCTTTAACCTCCTAAATATCATCCAAACAATCAGAGCAACTTTTGTGTACAATTGATGTAGGATATATTGCAATTTACATAATTATCCATCTTGAAGCTTCGTCACTCCATATTTGGGCTAGCAAAATTACAATTTACATAATTATCCATCTTGAAGCTTCGTCACTTCATATTTGGGCTAGCAAAATTACAATTTGTTTGATTAATTATCATGTAGATTTTATTATGGTTACAACATATTTGATTAATTATTTGAAAGGGACACTCACATATATAAGAATAAAGTGACGGAGATGAACTAAGCTTAGGTTTGAGTATTATATTAAGATTTTATTGAACTCTTTTTGTTCAGAAAATCGATTACTTGGGTTTTCTATATTGTAAATGTCTTTGTCAGTATANTTCCAAGATTCGTTTGAAATTATCCTGTAAAAAAATTACAATTATTATAAAAGTAAATTTTATTAAAAAGAAATTAATGCAAGTAAGTATCTTTATTTCTCAAACTTTAAAGTAAAACACACGGAAAGATAAAAAGTGTAGCAGCCTAGCTGGACTTAATCACTTTAAAGTATCTTTATTTCTCAAACTGGTATAGAAGAAGATAGTTAAAAACAGAATGTAATGATATGAAATTTAGATAAACTAATATGAAATTTCTCAAACTGATATGAAATTTTGATAAAAAATTGTGTTAAAAACAATTGCCTATAAAACATATGTGATTACCAATAGGGAGAATCCGGTTTGGATGCAACACTTTTATGTACCAGTAGCACATTATGCATCAGAAATTCACTTTGTTGTTAAAGATAATGATGTCGTAGGATCTCAAACTATAGGTGCTGTTGGAATTCCGACTATGTTCTGGTGAATTCATTGAGGGAACATTTAAATTTCTAAACGGTAGTGGGAAGCCTTGTAAGGAAGGAGCTGTGTTGACTTTATCAATTCAATTCACACAATTGGAGAAGGTACCTCTTTATTCCAGTGTATATTGCAACTAGTAAATTTGTCTGCGCTTTGTGCGGTCATAAAAAATAATTAATTAATGATATAATTTTATAATGAGTAAAAATATTTTGCACTCAAATTTATTTTTAAAACCAAAATTATCCTTCAACTTTGAACAATTATCATTCTGCTCCTTCTATCCTACGCAATGTCTGTTTTGTCGTTGATATTTTTAATTATTCATATATGTAATACCTTCTTATATAATATGGATATTTTATTTTTATGTAGGTATTTTATCCATGAGTTAAATAAGTGTGTGGTGTGTGTGTGATTTTAAGTTCTACCTTTTCTCTTATCCTCCATTGTTTATATAGATTTTTGAGTTTTGGTTGTTATTAATATAGTATTTTTTTCTAAACTATTAAAATTCATGTAAAGTATAAATAGATAACTTGTAGGAATTTATTATAAAATATACCTATATTTTTCACCCAACTTTATTTCTTGCATAGCATAATTTACAAAATTCTTACTCTTTTTAATTTTTAATTTTATAAATAGATTGAGTTTTGATTGTTATTAACAAAATTACTGCTAAAAGCAAATTATTGGTTGTATTTTCTTATTTTTCACGTTCCTTTTATTATTGAACATCATTAGCTTATATATACTTGATTACTACGAAAATAATATTTATATATAGGCAAGTCCCTAACACACACAAATACAAAAAATTATTATTATATTTAAAAACTTAAAAATGAGGTACCAAGTTATACAGAGTAAATTGATATTTTTGTAAAGTCAACTTTGATATGAGGAGAAGAATAATAATTGTTCAAATTTGATGGATGGGTTAAAATAAATTTGGGGGGGGGGNCATTTACAATATAGAAAACCCAAGTAATCGATTTTCTGAACAAAAAGAGTTCAATAAAATCTTAATATAATACTCAAACCTAAGCTTAGTTCATCTCCGTCACTTTATTCTTATATATGTGAGTGTCCCTTTCAAATAATTAATCAAATATGTTGTAACCATAATAAAATCTACATGATAATTAATCAAACAAATTGTAATTTTGCTAGCCCAAATATGAAGTGACGAAGCTTCAAGATGGATAATTATGTAAATTGTAATTTTGCTAGCCCAAATATGGAGTGACGAAGCTTCAAGATGGATAATTATGTAAATTGCAATATATCCTACATCAATTGTACACAAAAGTTGCTCTGATTGTTTGGATGATATTTAGGAGGTTAAAGAATTAAGCACAAACCTGATAACCATAGGTACTCTGAAACACTCAATAAGACTAATCAAATGAACAAAATGTGAACTGCAAAAACAAAAAGGTTAAGAATCAAGGGGAAAAACGGAAAAATTTGTGAAGTAGTAAAAAGTAAGATACTGTCAAAATGAGCGAAAATACAAAAACAACTCCGATAAAGCACCGCAAAACTTGATTTTGAACAGTTTTCTTTTTACCATGTTTTGATGTTTCCATATAGATGTTTTGATGTTTTGATGTTTCCATATGTACGCCAATTGGGAGCTCCAAAAATTGGATCAATTCCATGTTGCAAATGAATTTGGGTAGCCATTGCAACCTTTAATAAGGACTAATTTTTTGAGTCTGATCAATGTTAGGTCGTTTACAAATTAAATGTATTTAAGGTGGTTTACCGTTTTAACTTTCATATAATTATTGTATATGTTTTTTTCAGTTACCACATTAATTGAACGAATTGGTTACTTCAAATGGCCGAAAAAAATAGAGTATTTGATTGGAAAAATAAGAGAAAAGTCTAAAAAAAGGAGAAAAAAAGATAAGTATGATTCTTGGCTTTAGAGAGTGCCAAGTCAGCTTGTCTAGTGCCCTCCTTTATATATATATATATATATATATATATATATATATATATATATTTTGATGTATTGCTACTCTTAGTTAACGTATCTTGATTTAATTAGTATTCCTACTATAGTATTTGTTCTTACAGCAAGACACATTTCTTTTTGAACGTTGGTTCTTAAGTCAGTCAGGAGTGCAAATTTTCTTACAGAAATGCTGAGATTCATATTTGACTAACAGAAAATTAGGTCGCTACATCAACGTAGCTAGTCTTTACTCGCCATTTACACCGTTCATTCATGTTTGTGCAAATCCAGTAATAAGATGTCCTGTTTTAATTTAGAAGTATCTTTGTGATGACCCAAAAGGTCATCCTGTGTAAATTTGATTAGAACTGTGTTCCGAGGTCCCGAAAGCCTCGTTAATCTCACCTCGATGTGCGTGCGCAGCCCGAGCGTGTAGCCGGGAAGCCTTTATGTGAAAACTTGATAAAAAGTTGAATTTATAGTAATTAATTGATTGAAGTTGACTTTGGTCAAAATTTTTGGTAAACGGACCCAGACCGTGATTTGACGATCCCGGAGGGTCCGTAGGAAAACATGGGACTTGGGCGTATGCCCGGAATCGAATTCCGAGGTCCCAAGTCCGAGAAATGAATTTTTAAAGAAAATTATTTTCTGAAAATAATTAAGACTTTTGAAAATGAAGTTTTATGTGAAATCCGTGTTACCGGGCCCGTAGTATGGTTCCGGAGCCCGGAACAGGTTCAATATATATATTATGAGTTACCTGTAAAATTTGGTAAGAAACGGACTTGGTTTGACATGTTCGGATCAAAAATGGAAAAGTTGATAGTTTATGAAGTTTGAGAAAATTCTATGGATTTTGGAGTTTAATTCACCATTTTTGATGTTATTTTGGTAGTTTAATAATTTGAATAAGTCCGTAGAATATTTATGAGGTTGTGTGTATAATTGATTTTGATCTCCGAGGGCTCGGGTGAGTTTCGGGTAGGCGTCGGGGTGCAAAATAGTTAGAAAAATCTGGTTTAAATAGGCTTTGCTGGTGTCTGGTATTTTGTTCTATGCGATCTCATAGGACCTTCTGCGATCGCATAGGCTTGCAATTGGGGGGGGGGG
>ML284276.1:2663-23271 GCA_005239495.1 Nicotiana undulata
TCACTTGTCCCCCCCTTTACTGCTCCCGTATCCCTTACTTGCATGCTTATCTATTGCCTTGTGTTATTCCCTGTTACCTGCTGTAGAATAGGACAGGTTATCGTTAATGTCAAGTCTAGCCTCGTCACTACTTCGGCCGAGGTTAGGCTCGGCACTTACTCAGTACATGGGGTCGGTTGTACTGATGCTACACTGCACTTCTTAATGTTGTGCAGATCCCGCATCCGGACCCAGTGGACCGCATTGAGGGAGTCACCTTCAGTCCACCCAGAGCTTCAAGGTATACCCGCTGGCATTCGTGGGCCTTGGTGTCTCTCCTACATTTGGATTTCCTCATTGTCTTGCCTTTTTCTTCTAGTTCCAAGACAATTATATATTTCTTTCAGACTTTGTATTTAGCACTCAGTTAGTTCGTGAGGTTGTGACACCCCGGTTTTGGGATTTGTTCGTTGTTGTTGTCTTATCATTTCATTATGAGTTTTGGGGTAATATTATTATTTATTTATTTTTTTGCTGTGAAAGGTTTGAAGTGATTTGGGATGTTCAGTAAAAAATCGAGAGTTAATGGTGTGGGATGTTTTTCGGAAAAGGTTGAACATTAATGAATTCGAGTTATTTCAGTAAATGTTTGACGGTTAATAGTTGTAAATACTGTTACGTTGTGTTATTAAGTCAATAATGTTGTATACGTTGGCTTGTCTAGCGGGTTCAACGTTAGACGCAGTCACGGCCTGAAAGGTGGGATTTCGGGTCATGACAAATACTTATCCACTCTTACGGTAAAAAGGAATAATGAAATCAGAAGTTAGACACGAGTGGCAACAAGTAAAGGAAGTTTTGGCAAAGAAGGGTACGAGGTACCCAGTTAATAAAGATTATCATTATTTATCATTCGGGAAGGAAGTTATAAGAATTTTGAATTACCTTCAACAGTAATAGATGTACGTACATTTGACCACACCAATCTAAGTTATGCTCTATGGGAACTAACAAATATGGTTTAAGAGAAGGACATAATATCACGACCTGGTTGGGGTTAGAGTAAACCAAAATGGTGAATGGATTGTTTGTGTTAGTTGACATTTCCGAAAGATATTACAAATGTTCTAATAGATCTTCTTGTAAGACGCCCAGGTTATGCACTCTAGAATATTATTATTAGATATGAATACTAGGATGATAAAAAAAATTCGAAGATAGGCACTGAAAGCCTGGAAGGGATAAATATTACCTTAGTGTGACTCTTGTCCCTAGTAGAGAGAGGACGTTGAGCAACCCGAAGAAGAGAACGGTTCAACTGGTTAGGCGGTCTTGCGCATTATTCACTGCGCTTTATTTAAAGCAGTGTGCGTCATCCGGGGTGATAAAAAAGAACCATACCCTGTTGATAGTGTCCCTGTCCCTTAATCAGCAGGCTACGCTCGGATTCTTCCCTCCAGATATTAATGAGGTGGGCGGGAAGGATAGAGCTGATGAATGAAGCAAGGAGAGCTAAAAGCGAAAGAATGTCTTGTTGACGTTTTCACAAGAAAAGGATATGTAGGAATATTAGTAGAGTAATGAGAAGAGAGATAACGAAGATTTATGAGTGAGATGTGATACATGGATGACTGGAAGAGTGTTACAGAATCTATAGTCAAATAAAGAGAGAGACGAGGGGTGATGAGCCTTAAGACAACAAAAGAGTATAGAACATACAGTCACATCCTCATTTCGAGAAATAAGTTCGCGACTCTAACGTGATTAACAGAAGGAAAGTTGACCCTAGAATAATAAAAATCATTATGGACTGGTGAACAAGATATACTAAAAATTAATTTGGGACTAAGTGATTTGGTAATAGTCAACATCATGAGAATTTCAGATTACGTTACAGCAATAATAGAATGGACAACAGAACATGATGAATTCAGAGAATAGGCCAACGAGTACTTAGTAGTTGATTCAGGAAGATCCTAGTCATGACTAGATAAGATGTTATAGAAAAATCAGCAGATCTTGCAAGATAAATGTAGTAAACCCCAACATGGAGAATTCAGCCTCGTAGTAATATAATTATAATACTTGAGATATAATCAAATAGAAGTCGGGATAGTTAAAGGTACCGTATGAGTGTTACGGGGATAAAAGAAAGTGCCATTGGGAAGGCAGTCAAAATATCAATTTAGAAGCAACTGTACAAGCATAAGGGCACGGAGGTAAGCAACTACAGATGATTATAGGCAAGGAAGGACAGCAAAAAGTCCATAATAAGCTCACATCCTTACCAGAGTCAAGGGTTCTCCATAAGTACTACAATGAAAGACTAACTGAGCAAATAAGGAATAAGGCTTCAACCTAAACATGGTAAATTGAAGGAGAAATGGTCATGTAAAAATAGACTCACAACAACATTGTAAGCACTCCATAAGAAAGTGGCATCTACCGTGGCTAATGAACGGGGAGTAAATTCAAAAGTGATATTCGAGACCATATGAGTTGCACAGAAATACCAGCATGTGTGGGAACTAAGATAAGCTAAGTATGCATGCAATAAGGTGGCAGAAAGACCGGGAAAAGGAATAGCTTAGGTTAAAGAAAGCTAATATGGAACGAAAGAAATTATTCGATCTACGTTTTGAACGCACTTACGAATTCTAGGCACTATGCAACATATATGTTGACAATCATACAGTCGTAGAAGACTCCGGTATAAGTTAAAAGAAAGAATTGGGACCAGGTCATAGACAAAGCATTGAATTATTAGAAGATTGTATCATGGATGTTCCATAGCGTCCGTGAAGGGCTAAAGTAATAAATAATACCATGAGTCGCAGGTCGGAAAATAGCTTAAGCCTACATAAAGGTTGATCAGAAGGAAGAAGAAACTAAAGAGTTACATCAATGAAGTAAATCAGGGATTTTATTATTAGACCCAGAAAATTATAGAAATCGTGATTGAGAATATTGCAGAATTACTCATTATATCAAAGGTACAAGAGAGATAGTACAACAACTATATTCTATAAAGGCTCTACAATAAAGATAGTTAGAAGAAGTACTAGCCTCATAAAAAGTCGGTATGAAACTCCCACCTAATTGTATAGGCACCATAGGTGCAAATATTATAATAGAAGTTCAAATTTTTGACGTGAATTATACCTATGTGGAAGGGAGGTCAAAGAAATAGAAGATACGATGCAATATTTTAAGGTGGTAAGGTAAAAGTGAACAACGTAAGAGATACTCAAATGCAGAAGATTGTATAGTCCATACTTTGGAATAAAAGGCTAGAAGCGCAGGGATTCATTATTCAGGAAGGATAGCGGTTTCATTAGTGGCATATCTTCCAGCCTATGGTTTCTAGGTATCGAGAGGCCTAGTTAAAAGAGTAAAGAAGAGTTTGAGATGATGTGATGTCTCGCTTAACGTTCTAGAATAACATAAGTAAATCTAGGGTGCAAGCAAGTTGAAGAAAGGTTGCGAGCAGTATAAATGGATATGTACGGGTCGCAAGCTAAAGTATGGTTGAGCGACAAGATTGTAGGAAGATATGAGTAAGGATAAGAAAGGGCAAGTGAGGAGGTGTCGAGAATAGATAAGGCCTCGAGATGAAGCCCACGAAAATGAGAGAGAGCTGATGGGTTCTCTAAATTATATAAGGCTCAGTATAGCCAGAATGAACTCAAAGGAGTCTAAGACTAGTAGCATTTAGAAGAGATGGAATGCTTCCCTTGTAGTGGAATAAGGGCATAATTGTGATAGATAAAGGATAACGTTTGCGCTTTCGATTGAGTAATGGCTTGAAGAGCATTTCATGAATTGTAAGGGACTAAAATACCCATATAAGGTGATTCACGTTAGGACACTATAAAGTACGGTTATGGAACTATAGTATCACCCCTAGGTGGATCAATCTAATTACTTCAGATGTCCCCGATGAGACGCCATCCTAGCGGCGGTGTTACATAAAGGATCAAGTTACTAGTGGTAGATGATGAATCAACATTAAGGAAAATCAACAATATATGGATGAAGGGTCAACAATATGAGATGAAATTACATCATCAGTCTTAAGAATAAGCAACGAGAGTATCCTGGAGTTGGTTGCAAACCTCGATAAATCGAAGTAAGAGTTATGGTATAGTATGACCTACGTAGATGCAGTAAAGTCATATGAATGGATAACCAGGTCTATAAAATAAGATATAGCAATATTCGTAAGTTCAACAAACTACCAAGCGAAGAACTTCAGTAATGGCTAAAACTCGGAGGAAAAAAAAGGAAAGAAGAGTCGCATAGGCACACTTACAAGGCCAGAATCGTACTTGTTGCATGATAGACGGTAGCAACAGTTACGAGATTGGGAGGATTCCGACCACAAGTCATGGTATGAGAAAGAGGACTAAAGGGAGGAATGCCTTGGCGTTTGAATTTATTCAAAAAGCAGTTGCCTAAATGGAAGAAAGAATATTAAAGTATTCGCAAGAACCATATATGGGTTATGAGAATGATAAGTGCATCAGTCAACATTCGAAGACGAATGTTCCCAAGGGTGGAATGATGTTACGCCCCGCAATATTATGTCGATATTACGCCTTGCAGTATTAAATTATGATGATCTTGCGCCCTGTAGTATTAAACGTTGAATTTGTCGTACGGAAGTTGACATCAGTCCAAGGAAAAGATTATTTGGAGATTATAAGGATTATGCTAATTGAAATAAGTGATAAGTAAATTCGTGAAGGTGAGAGGGGAAGCAAGTTAAAGAAAATGAATTTTCGTCCAAGTTTGGTATATTGGAATAAAATACGGGTCGAGCAATAATACCCGATATTTTCAAACTAGTACCATACAAGGTACCATATGACCACGATAGTAGGATGTATAAGGTGTATAAAAAATAAGTAGTATTTTAAGTAATTTGAGACAATTCTTAATTACGCGGGTAATTGGTTAATTACCGGATAGCGGGATATTACTTAATTAATTAATTAATTATTGGATATGATTAACAAATCTTTCACGTGCCAGCCTTATAAAATACACTAAGTGACTCTTGCATTTTAAAAAAACGTGGCATACGAGTTGATTAGCTAACACCAAGAACTGGTTTTATTTAAAGTTGAAGAGGAATGTTATAGGGAATGACTGAAGTAGTATTCTGTTGGTAGTCCAACTAGGTAATTGTTCTTGTCCTCAGCTATCCTTTTAATGTTGAAGAGTGTAATGAGATGATGACTAATGGAGGCTTTCTTTGGAAGATATGGATACTTTGAATTGACTTGTAAAAGTACTCTTTGGTATTTTCACTTTGTAAAGTACAAATTGGGACTCCTATTGGATTATAACATCCTCATAAAATTCTTACGTATGTAAAACAACTCAGAATCAGAACCAAGTTTTCAAGGGCAGTGGGAGTAATCATCAATCTAGTGAAACAGTAATGGAAGTTAAGACTAGAACTAACTGGCTTGGTTATATATATTTTGGTGGACAAGTTTTAAAGCGGCAGATAGTTTACCATTATCTTGTTTTGGGGGATTAGCGCATTCTTGTTTTCCAAGTTTATACAACTTGTTATCTATTGATTACATGGCGGAGTATTAGAAAGTCTCTGTTGAAGTTACGAGAGATGGTGATGACCAAGATGACCATGGATATGAATATGGGATTCACCACTAGTAAATGCAGTGGAACCACGATTAGTCCACTTTAATCTGTTTGATTGCTTTTAATGTTATAGCAACACCACCTTCTACCTCACTGGTGCATGCGGCTCAGGTCTCAATTGCTTAAGGGGTCCGGGTATGTTAAGGCTAAACCTTTCCTTCATTTCGGCATGATTTTGTAATTACACGAGTTTGATAACGAGGCATAAAGATAAAATTCATATCCCGAAATTTACGTATATTTTCCTACTCTTGTAAGTTACAATATTCTCTTTATCGGAACTTCATATTCAATTGAGTATTTTCTTTTTCCGGTCAAGAGAGCAGAAAGTCTATATATATAGTAGTACAGTATTTTCATTACCATCGAGCTATAATCGATGGGAAGGACTCTATTGGGCAACCTCTGATCAGATGGTAAGTTATATACCAAGCTTACTGTGGCCGAGCGTCCAAGAGCGAGCCCAGTTGGTCGAGATACAGAGCCTAGTATGGCCGAGCGCCTATGAGCGAGCCTACTACGACAGAGCAGTTATATATATATATATATATATATATATATATATATTACTATATTGAGAGAGTTGAGTCAATATCATCAAGTAAGCATATCTTCGGATTATCTTTGACTCCCAGCTACTTTCAGTGATTATATTATTAGTTCAGTTTCAACTTTCAATTATTTTGTCGCCTTACAAACTCGGTACATTATTCGTACTGACGTCCTTTTGTTGGGGACGCTGCATTCATGCATGCAGGTGTAGATGATTAGTTTGACGAGCCCTCATAATAGACAAGATTAGCATTCAGCAAAGGATCGGTAAGTCTCCACCTCATTCAAAGTGTAGTCGAGTCTGTGAGTCATCATGTCAGAATATTTCTACAGACTTATGGGTAGGCCGGTACCCTGTTTCATTGATGTCGAATAATCTTAGAGGCGTTGTAGACACAAAGGTTCATTTTTGTTGTTTTAGACTTCAATACGAAACAATATTACAAGTTAATTGTGCAGTACCCAATTTTCGAGTGCTGTCTAATAAGAAGAACCAGGTTCTTCTTAGTATACTACTTACTACTGTTTGCGGAATAATTAAGCAGTAATAGTAAAGACACAAAACATTTTACGTGGAAAACACCTGGCTCAAAAGGTGAAAAAACCACGACCTACTCCTCAGTAGGATTTGCTCAAACTCTTCACTAAACTCTGAGCCAAAAACGGACTTACAAAATAAACTCTTTTGTAATCCTAGGACTAACTCTAATCCTCTTTGTATCAACTAGTCTCTAGCTAATTTCTACAGATTTCAAGCTAACTCTAACTTGAACAATTTGTACCTATTACAATTGCTTATATGAAAGCTGATAAGATACAGTATTTAAACTCCTACTACAATCAACTAGACTCAATATACAAACAATGAAACTGTTTCTTCTAGTTGAACTGTAGCCTTTGTATCGCACAACAATTCTGCTTGCAAAACCTCTAGAAATTTTGCTTCAGAACTTGATTCACTTTTGCACTTGTGCGTCTCTTCTTTCAGCAGTAATACATTGATTATTTATAGAGTCCGTTTGTTGAGTCTATGATTCAATTCTTATCCAACTCTTCCTTGGTAAACGAGTTTGATTGTAACTCAACTTCCTTCCTCTATTTCTGTCCTTGCTGAAATCAACTTTTATCTTCGCTTATCAATTTGCAACCTTTTCATATTAGGAGACATTCTCTTAGTTCTTTGATACTTAGCAATCACTGATATCTCCTAGACTTGTACGATTCGTGATCCAACTGCTTCATTCAGAAGTGTATGCTATGATGGACCTGGTTCAACTGGACACCTTTTGTCAATCTTCAAAACCCATTCAATTACATGGGCCAACAATTTTGTACAGTATGTTAGAGGCCTTGTCGGCCCATATGTATTCATGTTTTAAGAACGATAGGTTATTGATACAGTATTGCCCATTTATAGTTATGCATTATGAGTTGTGGCCCTGTCGGCCCATGATAGTTACAAAAGGAATGAGTTCAGCTAACTCGACCTATGTGTATTCTAGTTTTGGTCGAATGATCATGAGTTACAGAGTGATTCGCTGGGGCCAGCACGGCACCGAGTGCCAGCCACGCCACCCCATGTTCGGGGCATGACACCAATGGTCACACATCTCTTCTCATGGTCAAATTTATTGGGGTTAAACTTTTTCATCCAATCATTCCCTAGCACAATGTCACACCTTCCTAACTTGAGAATCCTAAGATTCTATTTGAATGTTTTGCCCCCCATCTCTAGGTAAAATCAATGCAAGTTTTGGTGCAGAACATATAATTACCATCAGCTACAGTTACACTAATTGTAGTAGTGTAAGTTACCTGATACCCTATCTCCTGCACAGTCAACTCATTAGAAAAACTATGGGTACTACCTGAGTCCACCAATACTGATAAGGTTCTCTTCTTAATGATACCACTAACCAAAATGGTATTGACCCCATTGTTGTTCCCAGAGAGGGAACTTAAGCATATAACTTATTGTATATCCTCCCCTTCCACAAGCTCAATCTCAATGTCTGGAATCACTTCATCTTGGCACTGAGGCAGTTCTTCAGGTTTGTCTTGAGGAAACTCCTCCGTGGTACCAACTATGCACCGCAGCTGCTTCATCTTACATCTATGAACTTGTGTGTGCTTTTCTCCACACCTAAAACACAGGTGGTTAGACTTCCTGTATTCATAGACTTTGGTGCTTAATCTAAGTGGACTAGGCTTAGAAACAGCCACCCCTCCCAGCCTTTGAGCACTAACACTTGTTGATACTCCAGTACTGATACCAGATTTAGGCATAACCCTAATCTTCTTCTGGGTTGCTTCAATGGCCTTGTCTTGCATCCTCTGGCATAGCTCAGTGAGGGTGGTTTGAAAAGCGTCACAGAGAACCTAATCTCTTCTTTGAGAGCTCCAAAAAAACTAGACAGGAAATGTGCTTCGTTCAATGCAGGATTCCTAACTATCATTTGCGCTTTTAGGTCATCAAACTTCACTAGGAATTCCTCAACACTATCTGTCTGTTCCAATTTGTTAAATTCCTCCACAACGTCTTCCATCAATACACCACCAAACCTTTCACATACTTCCTCCTTAAACTCAACCCAGGACACTCTCCCTTTACTCAATTCTAAGGAGTTATACCAAGTCTCAACATCGCATTCATATATAGAGCAGCACCTTCCACCTTCTGTTCTTCAGGAACTTTATACAAATTGAAAAACCTATCACACTTTCGAATTCATACCTTAGGTCATGTTCCATCAAAGCTGGGTAACTCCCATTTAGGATTAGGAACAACTCCTTGTTGTGGTCTAGGTTGTTCGAACATCAGGAACTGGGAGGGGAAGCAATCCATACCCAATTCCTTGCACCAGCTCAGGCCCTCTGTTAGGCCGCCTCTCCATCGTGCTCAACCGATCTAATAACTGCTCCAAAGTGCCCTGTATTCCAGTTTGTATATCATGCAAAACTTGTTGTCCATCTCGCAATTCACCAGTAGCTCGTCGTGATGGGCCATCTTCTCATCCATCAACTTCATTCTCATTCCTTCTTCCATGATTGGAGTCGAATAGTCGCAAAATCAGAGGCTCGGATACCAATTGTTAATGACCTTAGTCACTCCAACAGAAATTTTAAACAAAAATGAAAATAACAATAGTTTTGGGACAATTTTCTATATATTGATAAAACTGAAAAAAGGATTACAACGAACTAAACTAACTATGAATTTAGAAAGTAATTGGAATCTCCATCGATAGCTCGAATCTGCAGAAGAAGAAAGAAGAAGGATCGGAGAAGAAGAGTGAGAGAATTTAGGAGAAGAAGGAGAGAGAAGATTGTTAGATTATCGGAATTTTTAGCATGCCTCTCTCCTCGTCAATTCTGTTACATATACTAGACTGGCTTAATCTCAGCCGTTGAGCCTCATTAAAAACGAATTGATCCTGTCCTTCCACTTTTTCGGTTATTACTGTTCACTCCCTCTACTTCTATTTTTTGAATTTAACCCCAATGGTCATGACATCCATGTCTTATAAATGAGGTCAAGCCTCTAAATTTATAGACAATGAAAGAGTGAGATGAAGAGGTGCAATCCAAGAGATGCCTCTTCCATTTCCCATTCACGCCGTTTAAAGAAAAATCCAACAACTACTTTTCCCACAAAATTTGAAGTAAGCTAATAAATTCGGCCCTGCTCAATTGATCACAACTCACAGAATCCATTTAAGCTAAATACGATCACCAACAATAGTAGCATGTTATTTCCAGAGTTGTTGTTTTCCCCTATGCCAATTCTTTTACTTCCACCTAGTGGCGGAGGTAGGATATTTGTGAAGGAGATTCTAAAATTGAGAAGGATAAGAATTGTGCTCAATGGGAATCGAACTTGCAACCTTTTAGAAAATTTGAACTCCTTGACCCCCTAATTTGAGCCGGAGGGAGTAGATGATTGACTAGAGAGGGACCAAAATTGCACAGTTGGATTTATTAAGAACCAAATGTGGTCAGTTTAAAAATACAAGAATTTCAAAATCGAGATAAAGGGAGTAATACATTAAAGACCAAAATTGCTATTTTCTCTATTATATATGGATGGAGATGTACAATTCCTTGTTATGCTATACAACATTCAGTTTAATTTTTTCTTTCCTTCTATTTTTGGTTCTTATTCTCTCCTTGGCGTATACCTCCACGCTAATCTATTAGGCGACTATGCTTCATGATGTGCCTTTCGAACTCTCAAAGCCATATTACATCTTGTTTGGATAGCTTAGTTTTTCCTGCATGAATTATGGTGAAAACTGTGTCAGGAACATATTAATTTTGATATAGCAGAATATGTGAATCTAGTATATCCACAAAAAGTCATACCACTACTAACAATTTAAATGTTCGTCGAAGATCTAATGCTGACAATAAGCTATTCATGTTGGCTAGCTTGGGACATGGAAGCTTGGCTGTGATTTGTTGAGGAACCTGAACTATACAAGGTTGATTGGCATGGATTTTCTTCTCCAAGTGTTCTCAATCTCTCTAGTTCTGGCATAATAACCTTGCTGACATCTGGTCTATCTTTCCTTCTTAGCTCAGAACATTTCAGTGATAACTTAGCAAGGTTCAGAGCTTCATCAAGGGGCCAATCAGGAACAGATGAATCAAGCATCTCGTTGAAGGTCCCTTTTTCGATTGCCCTTTCAACATGGTGAGTTAAACCCATCGGTGGTTTGGCTGTTAGTATCTGCAAGAATATGATACCTAAAGAATATACATCGGATTTAATACCAAGCATTCCCGTTTGCTGATATTCGGGATCTATATAGCAGAAAGTTCCAGCAGTTGATGTCATTCGGTACTGAGTGACACTATCCGCCACAGATGGAGGGACAAGCCGAGCCAAGCCAACATCACTAATCTTACTCACAAAGTTGCGATCAAGTAGAATATTTGCAGGTTTTAGATCACGGTGCACTATTGGTTCTGGCTTGCTCTGGTGTAGGAAAAGCAGCCCGGCACCTATTTCAGCAGCAATTCTAAATCTCTGCTGCCAAGAGAGTGGTGGAGTCTTTCCTCGCTGGAATAGACGGTCTTCTAAGCTTCCATTGGACATAAACTCATATACTAAGCACCCATACTCGGGACATGCTCCTAGAAGAAGCACCATATTAGGATGTCGTATGCAGCTCAATACTTCAACCTGCAACGAAAGAAAAGGGTGAGTGAAATTAGGGGCCATGCGAAATATGAAGTTGTCTTATGAATGGGAAGATAGAATATGAATGTGAAGCAGAATTCTTGTGTCCTTATTACCAGCTTATATTTAAAATTACATGCCATCAATTCTTAGTTCTACCTTTACGATGCATCTTTTTCTTGTTTGCAGCCTAAGCAATTATTGAGTAGTAATGGATGCTAATTAGTAATTATATAATTGTCCTGCAGTGTTCAAAATAGTCCAATGTCGTCAACATACCAATAATCAGTTATGGGACTGGACATCATCACAACTACGTGACTATGCCGCCATTCATCTTGTTGTAATTGAACTATTTTCACTGTAACTCAGTTTCCTGCTGCATGCTGGCAGTTATAGTTTACAGACCATTCAATCAATCAAATAACTATGCATTAATTCCAAACAAAAGTCATGGAGATTGCTACATGGGTAATTTCAGCATAGCTTTAACAGGCTCTCAGTAAGAAATCAGACATGTTTGTATCAGGGAACACAATTATTCTTCTTAACTACTTCTCTAAGAATAAATAAGAATTTTTGACTTTATACCTCTTGCTGAAATTGTTGTCTTCCGTGAGCTGCATCAGGACGAAGGACCTTGACCGCGACAGATGTGTGGTCCATGTAACACTTATACACGGGCCCATAACCTCCTTCTCCAATTTTATTAGCTTGTGCAAAGTAGTCTGTTGCAGTTTCAATCTCCTCTATCGTATACCTCCTATACCTGAAATCTGAATTTGAAAGTTTATTTAGTACCTTATTCCTCTCTTCTGCTTCTTTCAGAGCTTTCATTTCTGCATTAATTCTCTTCTGAGCTTCTAGTTCTGCAAGCCTCTGAGCTGCCTCTGCGTGCTCAAGGGCTGCCCTAGATTTTGCCTTCTCCCTCTCTGCAAGTGCTAATGCAGCTTCCTCTGCAAATCTTGCCTCTTCTAGTCTTCTCTGTTCTTCTGTTTTCCAGCGCTGGAGTTCCATCGCCTACAATTGAGAACATATTAGGTAATTGATGCAATCACAAAGGTGCACAATGGGTTGGAATTTGTCGTACCTTTTGTTGTGCTGTGAGTGCTTCCTTGCAAGCTGTACTATACATTTCCATCGTTTGCTTAAGCTCCAGTTTCAGCCTTCTCATTTCTGCTGCTACGTCATCCTATAAATGAAAGGAAAGACCTTAAGTTTGCAGGCATGTTGTAACCTTGTATATTTGGAGTAACAATTATGCTTAAATGGAAAATGGAAGAAAAAGTGTAGCAATTTTGATCTTAGCATCTATCATTTCCAAAAGCTCAAAAAGTAGTGACCTTTGGTTGCCTACCGGTGTGGAGGAGAATGATGCTCTATCACCCTCCATTGAAAGGAATGACAGCTCTGATGGCATGATGTCCAAGGATCGGCGTCCCAAGGGAATGGGTTCAAAATTTTGCGCCTCAAAATCGGAGAAGCCTGATAGCCGGGGAGGGGTTGCTCCACTATCGTAGTTGTCAGCAAATGAAGGAAACATATTGTCAATACTTGGCCTACCAGAACTGACAAATGATATGTCAGTATCTGGCTGAGAGATCTCGTATGGTTTGCCATTAGGGCCTTTCCTATGAGTGAAAGGAGACCTGTTTACAACAGTTATATACAACTTAGGCCTCAGGGTGAGGAAAATATGCAACATTTTATGGCCAGTAATTACGAAATTTTAGAGCTCACATCAGTGCCTATTGCTCATTGTCCTTACCAAGCAGTTGATGACAGTACCTAAAACATGACACATTTGGGTAACATAGTGAAGATAGATTGACTTACTTCATGTTAAGTGTATCACTCTGAAGGTTCGACATGGGCAGATCGAATACAGGCTTCGGAATCCCCGAAAGAGAACCTTTACGAAACATCTTAGAATTAGCTTTGCACAATGAAATGAACTTAATTAAAGAATATTCTTCTAGCATTTTACTTACCTCTGGAAGGAGTGTTCAGTGAATCCTCAGCAGTATTAGATTTGGCATTGCCCTGCTGCATGAATTGGTGACGCAGTGGGTGGATAAATGGTGCGAGGCGAGAAGCAGATCGTGTAGCTGAAATCTTTCCATTTTTGGAGATGACATACACAGTGCAGAAATCTGGAACCCCTTTTACCACGTTTCCAGGAATATCTTTGACTTTAAATCTTCTGTGTAGAAAGGCTAGTAAAATTAGACCTTCTGAAGATGTTCTTCTATTCAAATAAGAACCATAAACTACAATATGATCCTTATCAGAATAGAGAAATTAATATTTCTGCTCAATGAAGCTCAAACAAACAGGACCAAACATAAATATACAAATGCAGACACAATTCTTTGTTTTTCTACTTCGCAAGCTTCCAAGATACGATTGGGAATCTGGGATCATGTTTGTTGTATAGCTTCAGTTAATTGAAATTTTGACTTTCCAAATGATACAAGTTACTCCTCTAAGTAATTGCCTCCATTCAAGAGATAGATCATATCTACTACTCCCTCCTTCCCTATTTTTCGCCCCTTTCAAATAAGTGCAACTCGCCATGCGAAGAAAGAGCCATACCTGAGAAGACCGCCTTTTGCTGCAGCACCAAGAATTAATACTTCTATTGCTGTTCGATTCACATATTCAACGATTGCTTTGACTACATCGACGTCCTCTAACACAACATCATGACATTGTATCTGTTATTTATTGATGATCAGAAGAATCAATATTAGAAAGGTTAAGGAAATTACTATGGAAAATAACAATTTAAATGCTAAAGATTGATTCTCAAAATGTGTGTGTGGGTTCATCAGGAATTTGTTTGAAGTTTCGAGCTTGAATACTAACATCTTTACGAGTACAAAATACTCGGAAAGGAAGAAAGAGTTCCTTCAACAGCGGATCCAATTCAATCATTCCTGGTCCATCGTTGCTAGCATCAGACATCTGGTTTAATCCTGAATGTGAAAGTACACCAGTTACTCCTTTGCTACTGTGTCATAAAATACACTCCAGATAGTACTCAAGTTTCCTTTCTCCACTTTTTAATTGGAATTGTAGAAGTGATCAAGGTGCAGAAAAAAGTAGCAAACTTATCATTTTGTCCCCTTTGTTGACGTCACATTGAAATACTCTAGACTTAACAAATGAAATGTAGCATTACTTTTAGGGTAACACTAGCAGGTAGAGTTTGCCTCGACAAAAACTCAGTGGCACATTGCTTAAAAATCTTAATAATGAAGAAAGAAGTTTGACATAGCATAGATATAATTAAAAGTCTTTAGCAATAATTAAAAAGCATATTAGGTCTAAGAACGTTTTTCCCAAGTTCAAATTAAAGAAATCATGCTTAAGGGGAGAGAGGGAGAGAGAAATGACACAAGCATAGATTAAATTAACTGAAAATCCAAAGCATGCAAGAAACAGTTGTAACATTATAGAGGCAAAATCCAAAATATAATCCTTTCTGCACCGAACTTGCAGCAATATGCCAATCTGGGCTGGCATATGGGCAAATAAGTAGCTCATTTGAAGAATAAACTAGTTAGTCAGTTACGATATTTGGGAAACTCAACAAATACTGAGGCTAAACTATATGTTTCTTAAGTGTGCAACTGCATCAGCCATCTTTAGCAGTGTTTGAGCTCTAACCAACATGCAACAACAAAGGTGTTTGTTGAAACATATCTTATACCAATGTATTCAGAGTTCTTTTTCATTCCATGCATATACTCCTACATCTCCATCTCACTTGGTAAGAAGAAAAGGAACTACCTGACAACGTAGATGTGTCATAAACCACTCAAGTAGAAGGGAGTGCAACATTGAGAGGATTCTAGCGGATAAAAGAATGAAGTCCAAAAACTTTTTCAGAAAATCACTATACTAAGTAGCAATTTTCAATTGTTCTCTCTTAGTTTCACCTACGCTTAGTTCCATTGAATATCAAAAGCCCCCCAATAACGCACTAACCAACCAACCAGCCAAATACTCCAATAAGATTTTAAAAGAAAGCATGTCTTCAAGGGTTTGACGAATGCTTTTGCTTGGTTCCAACTTCCACAGCCATAGATAAAGGAATATGGTAATTAAGAACAATTTTTCTCTTCCCAAAAAAATCACTAATTGGTACACTTCTCGGAAAATCAACAAAAATCTAACCGCCATCAATAACATTGTCAATCGACTCGAAAAGTTGATTCCTACAACATTTTACTCAAGACATCATGATCCCAACAATCCACATTCTAGTTCATATATTCATATTAATTTCCGAAAAAAATTGCCATATATTTAAGACATCATATGAGCCCAAGAATCCACATTCCACTAAATATATTTCATACTAATTTGCAAAAATTAGGTTGATCCACAACATCATAAATATTAATCGACATGATGTATGCATGTATAAAGAAAGACTTACTAGATGTGGCATGAGAAGAGGGTTGAGAAACAGATGGTTTAACTTTGACATGGATCAAAATAACAGTCTGTCCCCTGGCAAGGAGATTATCAATAGCCCATCTCAGAGCAACTTGACTTCCTCTATCTTTGTCTATGGCCACAGCTATCAATTTATTCAATGGAGGTCCATGATTCCCTGCTGTTGGTGGAGGCCACATTTCTACTTTCTCAATTTTTCCCACTTCTTCCTTTTCCCATATATATGTTTCAATCAACAGATTCTTCTTCCAATTCAAATTCTAAATAGGTCCAATTCTAATACTTCTTCTTGTAAAATCAAATAATTAAACGTTACTGTTCTACTTCGAGCTTCTTCCCCTTTTAGGTTCTGGTGAGTTTTGAGCAAAATTTTATAAATTTCCAAAAGGAAACAACTGTAGGCCAGTTTGACACCAAAAGAATTGAGATGAATTTTGAGTCTAGTTAGAATTTTAAGGGGAGCTCCACGTTTGGCGGGTATTTTGTTGTTACGCCTATGCTTGACAAATTTTAAGGGGAGCTCCACCTGAATTAATCGTCCTAACGAGGGGTGTACTATGTCGCTCTTAAAAGTACCATTCTAGCAATTTATGTTGATGCCGTGAAGTATATATTAAAAAGGGATTTTTTTTTATTTCTATACACAATATGTTTTGTCTAGATATCCCGTCTAAACACGTTTTGTCTACAAACAATATTCATTTATTTAAACTAGAATCTTTTCTGCAATAGCTTTCCTTTTTTAGACGCAGGATTTTGGAATAGTGTAAGATTCTTCCAAGAATTTTGCGATGCAATCATCATAATTGAATTAAGCCTGCTGTTACATCGATTTTCTCAGTTTTTCATCGTCGATACTCTGGTTTTCTCTGTCTCCTCTGGTTTCACAACCATAAGCGAAGCAATTATCTACAATTTTATTGAATTCCGCAAAATAATGTCAAAATAGCTATTATGCTTCAGCTAAATAGTAATTGGGATAGCTTTGGGAGATACAGAGATTTTAATGTTGGCGGAATTCTAGTCAGCGATTATTCAAATTACAATCAATTGAGTTCTGCAATCGCATAGCATCTAATGATCGATACATCAGAAAAAATTATCGAAATCAAATATATTGTCAACGAACATTGTCCTCCAATGAAAATACGGAACGATATGGGAGTTCGAGTATACATGAAAACGGAAAAGGAAAACAAAAGTTTAGGAATATATTCGCTATATATAACAGTGCGTGATTTCGATTTGGAATGCAGTATCTCTAATACGAACACAATTGTAGGTTTGTTCTGTTATTTCAGTGGTGATGTTTTTCTATATTTCATCTGTTCTATAATTTTTCTACATATAGCTACAAAAATAACTACATAACAAGTGTAGTTCAACTGTTATGAATATTGAAGTATTGAGTTTTACGTGTTCTACAATTTTACTACAAACTATCTACAATGCATGTCTGAACTGTAGTTAGTTTTAATTGAGTGCAGGTTCATCCCGAACAGTGAAGTTGAGATATGCCAACATCTCCGGCGATAGTGGAATATGAAAGTATCATCATAACAGAACATACGCCAAATGTTATTGAAGTAGGCCAAGTCTACAAAGATAAGCAAACAATTGCTAGTGCAATGAAGCACTATTCTGTCATGAACAAGTTCCAATTTAAGGTAAGGTCTAGCGCAAGAAGGTAGGAACAATTCAATTTTCAAAATCATATTTTTGTTTAATTTGTAGTTTCTTTGTATTTTTTTTTGTATAGTTTGTAATATCATTGTATACAAATTGTATATAATATGTAGTTTTTTGTATATAAATTGTTACATATAAGATTTTTACGCTTAAGCAACCTATTATTTTGTAGCTACATTTTTCATGACATTCTTTAAATTGTTTTATTCTGTAGCTACTGCCTGGTATCTGTTGGGGACAATTGTACATGGCACTTCAAGTCTACCAGCATAAACGAATTAACATTGTTCAAGGTTCAAAAATTCAACAGCTTGCACACACGCTCTTTGATGGACAATACATACATACAACGCAAACCTACTTCCATGTTAGTTGGTAGCATGGTTATACCAAAATATGCGGATCCTAAGACAATTTACACACCAAAAGACATACAAATTGATATGTTGTCGGAACACGGTGTGAACTTAACATACATGCAATCTTGGAGAGCAAAGGAGAATGCTTTGGAATTTTTAAGAGGTCATCCTACTGGTTCCTACAGTCGCTTGCCAAGTTATTTGTATATTCTGGAGAAGACTTATCCAGGGTCGGTAGTTGAATTGCATAACACTGACGATGACTGCTTCTTGTACGTGTTTGTTGCTCTTAGTACGCCCATTAAGGGTTAGGAATATTGTATGAAAGTTGTAGTAGTTGATGGGACCTTCTTGCATATAATGGGAATAATATTAACAGCTAGCACAATGGATGCAACAGGTATTGTAGATTAATTGTAGAAATATTATTTTAAATTTATTTTTTAGTAAATTTTTTTTTCCTCTCCAGTTTTATTATGAAAATTTAATTTTTTTTGGCCACCTGTGATAGGTAGCATCTTACCACTGGCATACGTTGTTGTTGATTCGAAAAATGACGCATCATGGAAGTGGTTTTTTGAGCAATTCAAATATGCGAATGGTGAAAAATCAAATATGTGTGTTGTTTCGGATCGGAATGAGAGTATCTTGAAGGCAACATCTGTTGTTTATACATGCATGCCACATCATGCTTGCATGTGGCATATTTGGACAAATATAATGTCAAAGTTCAAGAAGGTTCATCTAAAGTTAAGAGAATTGTACATTGCCACGGTACGATCATACACGTTTGATGAATTTAATGAAAGAATGTCAAAGATTGAAGAGATCGACATGCGTGTTAAAGTATACCTATACGATATTGGCTTTCACAGATGGTCTCGGGTACATGCTACGGTGAACAGAAAGTGGACGATGACATCAAACATTGCAGAGTCATTTAATGTGGTAATAAAAGATGCGAGAGAGCTGCCCATAGTAGAATTATTAGAGTACATAAGGAATCTTCTTGAACGTTGGACTAATAAAAAGTTATTGAAAGCAAAGTGTACATTAACATACCTTGGGAAAAATACAACAAAGAGTTGGAGAAAAACAAGACATGATCGCAGAAGACGAGAGTAAGCTATATCCAGTGAGACCAGATCAATGATTCTATCAACTAAATATATACTGTTAATTGTAGATAAAATGTTGTATAATTGTAGTTATTTTGCATATGTTTCTGACAACTTGTTGTGTGTTTGTAATGAATTTGTAGGTGAGGGCTTCAACAGATCACATCCATACAGTGATAGATGGAGTGAAGCGCTTTATTGTTTGTCTTCAAAATAAGAGACGTAGTTGTGGACAATTCCAGCTTGATGAACTTCCTTGTGCACATGTTTTTGCGGCTTTGAGGCACAGGTTTGAGTCTTATGAAAACTATTATTTTTCTTATTATACGAGGGAGATCCTTTTGCATACTTATGAAATACCAGTAAATCCGATGCCTGACGAAAGCAAATGGAATATGTCACAACATATAACTGAAGAAATTGTAATGCCACCTACTGGGAAAAGACAACTAGGAAGACTTCAAAAACAAAGATACAACCCATATGATGAGGTAAATTCAAAGAAGTACAAGGTTTCTTGTGGCGACTGCGGACTAGAAGGGCATAACAATAGATCTTGCAAGAATGCTCCCAAGAGAAAATAAAATTTGATAAAGTCAAAAGATTTTTTGATAAATTGTGTTGAGGTGTTCTGGAGAATTATAGTTGAGGTATAATTGTGTTGATAAATTGAATAAAGATTATCTCGTATAATGAAATGTTTTCAACTCTTAATGCAATTGGTTTGTATTTATTTTGTTTAATTAATGAGTGTATTCATTTCAACCTTTTATAACATGATTGAATTATTTATTTTTCGTATCTATAATACATAATTGTAGTTAAGTTGTAAAGAAATTACATTCTAACAATAACGAGATGAAGTACTGTCACGACCCAAACCGATGGGCCGGGACGAGCACCCGGTACCTTACTCAACCGAGTACCAACGTAACATATCTTTCTTATTACATCATCATATACACATGACATACGAGCTTAATAGGCCAACATGATCATCTATAAACTCAAAACATAGGCGGACAAGGCCGTACAATTTTTAACGTACACGACATATGTCTACAAGCCTCTAAGAATAAATAAATGTCATAAAGATCGGGACAGGTCCCCGCCATACTAATCAGTACATGTCCTAATCATACTGACCGCATAAGCAACTCTGGAGCAAATGGAGCGCACCAACACCTTCCGCTGAGCTGATAGCCTACTTGGAGGACTCTCGACCTCTCTATTAAGACCTGCGGGCATGAAACGCAGCGTCCCAGACAAAAGGGACGTCAGTACAAATAATGTACAAAGTATGTAAGGCACATAAATAAGTACTTAACAGACATGGAAGAAATATAGAGTAAATGACTCAACCTATAAGTCTGGATAACTCTGTAAATTATGAAATAATTATAGTGTCATGCATATGCTATGAATGTCATGTCATGCATAGGTAAATGTTTCATAACATCATCAGGCCTCTGAGGGCATCCCGTCATATCATCTCGGCCACGGTTGGCAAAATCATCAACGTGTATCAGTTGATCAGGTGGTGGTGCGTATATAACGCCATAACCTTTCCCATATCCCATATATATATA